>CM068581.1:60705392-60935392 GCA_035048485.1 Pteria penguin | reverse complement strand
TGGATAATCGCAATTAACACAGGTACAGGTAAATTGCATAAAATCTAAAAACAAAAATAGGTTGCTGCAATAAAAGCTACTTTTGCATGCTTACATAATTATATACAAGTATCATGTTTTTTATTCAGAATTTACATATGCCAGATAATTTACGTAAAGTTGCTCAGCGTAATACTATGTTTGATAATTTATGCGCAATATACACATACTCTGTGGGATTTTCTTTTTCGCAGAAACTGTCTATATATAATATATACAATCAAAACTTCTCGTCTGTCTACCAACTCCAAAAGTTCTGATTATGCCAACCTATCGTAAGGTGCAATGTAATATTTAATGAATTGCCAAGGCTTCTTTTTTGCCAAAGTATTAGGTTTTGTTCGGTGTATCTGGCATGGCAAATTATCAAACAACTATACCTTAACACAGATACGGACATTCACGGACCATTGAAATTCAGAGGTGAAACCAGGTGCAGGGGAGGAATAAGCGTCTCCTAAATGGCTGGCCAAACCCGCCATATAAGAATAAACCAAACAAAATAATTAGATCGCCTGTTAAATAGGTGAATTTAGTGGAACTAAAAAATAAATGTAGTAAAGTAAATTGCCCAAATACCTAATTCCAAAAACCGAGTTACAGTAGAGGAGTGGTTAGTTCTGATCCATTCGGTAGGTAATTGTTGGGGTGTGACCCAATACCACATATTTCACTTAAACTATGAAAAGCGCCTTTCGATCCCCAGCAAAAGACATACGGATCCGCCAGTGATTTAGGTAGAGGGTGATAATTTGATAACTCGTAATTGATATTCATATATTAGTATACAAGAAAAAGATTAAATATTCCTCGTTATGAGCCGCCTATGTTGACAATCATGATTTACGGAACTTCAAATCTTGCGCACATTTATCGGTAATGTTTTGGAATTCCTAAACCATAAAAGGTGACACGTATTTAACCTCTTGCAGTGTTAACCTGTCATTTATAATGACGTAAAGAAGAGATTCCCTTTGGATGACAATTTGTCAGTTCGGTGATTATCTATATTTCCTTGTTTTCTTGGGATTTTGTTTTTAAGCAAGTTAACTTATAATAATTCAGTTTTTGATTAGATGAAAAGAAAAGGCAATAAAAAATCAGAGATGGTGTCCTGTAACAGAAATTTCATCAGATAGCGTGCACCTATATATACGAGTTGCTGGCGTTCTAAACTACATGTACATGCATATATATATATATATGGATGGATGGGGCGTATGACTAATGACATGTTTATAAACAATATTATAAGTTCATTTCATTGCACAATGTATACATTAACTGCAGCATAACATATTCTCTCAACACCTATATATTCCAAAATATAAATAAATTTATGCAAAATTGCCATCAAACGAAAGTCGAATATATAAAAGGTTGGAGATATGTAGTAAATGATGGATCATATTATAAATGTCACAGAGAAACATATATATCTCTGTTCTGAATATATATCTCGATGTCCATTGTAAATTAATGCCTACGTGTGATTGGTATACTTTAGCGCATAAACTCATTAGAAGGTTAATTATTACACGCATGGGCAAATGATGTATAAATACGAGGTAATAAATAAAATGCAAATAAACAGGTTAAAACAGGCATACGTGTATGCTCATAGACACACACACATACAGAAAAAAGCCAATATTAGTATAAATTATTTGTTATCGAAAAAACAATCCACAACAAATTTATAGTTATTCGAATATCACAATGTCGACAAAATACACAAAAGAGGACATTTTGACTTATTTTATCTATGGAACGTTTTCAGTAAACACAAACATTCGGAATCCACTGCTTTCTACTTGTGTCTGCGTAGAGAAATGGCTGAAATAATTCCGAATGTACGTACATGAACGTTATAGCTACATAACGCTAAATCCTGAATCACATGTCTTGTGTGTGACGTCGGTACTCAATACTAATTATGGTTTTTATTCTTAGTCACATGATTCGTTTCCTGGTCACGTGTCTCCACGTTGCCATTGGGACGTCAGAATCGTATTTGAAACAATGGGACTAGCAGATAAACCGAATCACAACAGGAAAATAGACAATCATTCTTAAAAGAAGCCTCCATTATTAAGGAAATCTGAAAATTAAGAATGAAAGCATATAAAAAATCCAACATTGCTTTATTTACTGAGACTGAATATAGGTCCCCTTAAAAGATTATTTTACAAATGCCCACTGTCATAATAAACGCAAATACATTTTAAGGAAATATGCCTCACAAAGCAATACTGATAAGCTTTAATATTGTACTATTATATCATTTTCAGAAGATTTATTAATAATTTTATGAGACTTTACCCTCCCCACACATTACAATACACCGATCCATTTATTCTGTGGTCAAGGAGCCACTTATCGCTGACTGTGGTCGTTATAATGTTATTTTTACAGGGCGTTCATGTCGGACATAAGATTCTGACGTTACAAGCATAACAACGTCATATCCGCTTAACGTGTTTTCCTTAATAGAAAAATGGATCGGTTTATATTGAATGGTATTGATAACTGATAAAAAAAGAAGAAAACAAAACCAAAAAACAAGAGCCCAAAAACAAAAACACCCCCCGAAGAACAAAAAACAAACAAACAAAAACACCCCCCCCCCAAAAAAAAACCAACAAACAAAAAACAACCACCCCCCCCCCCCAAAAAAAAAAAAAAAACTAACAAACAAACAAAAACACACAAACAAACAAACAAAAAAAAAAACATATTTCGTGAATGTTTTCATTCTGTTTACCTATTTACATCTGTTTAGGTGGGTAATTTGCTCTCACAGTATTGCTTTGGAAAGCAATAGTGCTCGAGTGATAGCAGAACTGTGAGACCATAGGACCCACCGAGACAGACATTAATAGGCTTAGTGCACCACATTAAACCATCCAGGCACTGTGCAATTTGTTATTAAGTATAAACTGCCACCATATCGACTAATCATATTGGTAGAAAATAGCGAAAAGAATAGTGTTGTTAGATGAATGACTTAAAACGGTTAAAAAGATCAGAACTGACTGATACACAAACTCTCACCAAAACGTAGTGGATTGGGTTGACAAACAATAATGATTTAGATTCGTGCAATATATAAAAACAAAGGAATTCATGTGACGTAAGGAATGGATGGATAATGTAAAATACGTTACTGGTGCCATGTAAATGTGACAATCAGGACAACGCACCACGTGACACATTCATAGACTCGTTCTAACAGAGGTGAGATCACGTGGGCAGGAGGAGTGTCTCCTGTTTAGATAACTGTGTCCACCATCAAATATGTCAAATATACAAACGATACAAGAATGTCCATAAAGTACACATGAACTAGATGTGGACAAACACTGTATAGCAAATACACCAGCAAAACAACACCGGAAAAGGGATATAATAACATATAACAAGAGATCCAAACTGGCCTATGTCGCTCATCTGAGTACTTTGACAACAGTACATAACGAGAAGGTATAAGCATTTCTCAGATAACAGTATCCATAATTAGAAATTCAATGACAGTATCACAGGAGCAAACAAATCAGCTCCGTGATAAAATCTCTATATATTTTATTCTATTAGACTTTTTGGGTGTGTGTGTGTGTTGTTTTTTCGGGGTTTTTTGTTTTTTGTTTTGGGGGTTTTTTTGGAGGGGGGAGGTGGTGTGGTTGGGGTTTTTTCTTTGTTTGTTTGGGGTTTTTTTCTCTTTTTTTATCCAGTTAGAAGCAAAATACTTGTATTGGACCTTGAGTCCGTTATTTATGTAAAGTTTCGACAAAGTTCTGAATCTGAAGTTCTGAAGCTATTAACCTAGCACTATCAAATTATGAATTTTATGTTTGCTTTCAATAACACTTATTTTCCATACATCTGTTAAATACTCAATATATATCTGTATAAACAATCTATAAAAATATTACTCGAAAATATGCGAAACTGAAAATAAAGTCCGAAACTATGCGCCAAGACTTCGAATTTGAAATGAAACCAAATCAACAAAACTTCTTTATACCGGATTTTCTCTGTTTGATGATTAATTTTATGCAATTGGATTGGAGAAAATATTTGCCCATGAAGACTACCATCTGGGGCATATAAATTCCATTCTTGTAAGTAGTATTTCATTACTTCATCCTTATCAAGTTTCATCAATATCCTTTTAGGCATTTTATCATACAGCTGAAAACATAAAACATAAAAAGATTACGGACGCCGAAGGGACGGATAGACGACGGACAGCACGCTATGACTATAGCTTACTTGAACCTTTGGCTCAGGTGAGCTTAAAAGACACTGAAGCTCTGATGAAGCCTTGGGAAAGGAAATGTACCACACCATAAAGGAATCTATAGTTAGCCCGTCTCCACTTAACTTACCAGTACTACACACTTAAATCTATGTAAGCGGTAGAGTCTGAATCACCTATAAAATCAGAGCCATGTGAAACTATGAAATCAACATGTATTAAATGGTTTGGTTAAATTAGTGTACTTTTCAAGATTGAGATAATTGTTTAGAAAATAGTGAGAAAACACCCGTTTAAATACTTCAGTGAAGCCAAAGCATGGCCCACTTATATTATTGTTATGCTGTGTGTTTTAAACCAGTATTCATCAGTTTATTCCTGGAGTTCTTTGACCATCTCCTTCCTCGTTCACCTATAGCAGATATAAGGTAATGAGAACCTTTCTCGATAAAAGCATATTGGAATCCGGATTTTGAATTTTATGTCTTGTTCCAATGGTTGAAAACATGTGCTTGACTATAAGGCTCGAACCCATGACTTCTTTGCTCAAATAACACCGTATTTAAAACCCATGAGGTATTGAATGGTATTACTCAACGTATTATTGTAACAGTAGCTTGATGCCAAGTAAGCTGATGTGAACCACCGTCTATTCTTGCGGTTTAAACAATTCGGAGTTTTTATTCTAAATTTGCATTGCTTATAACCACGCCTGTATAAACAAAGCCTATAGCAGCGAAAAAAAAAATTATTGTTAAACTTACCAAGTTGTTGTCCAAGCCACGACCATGACCCTTGGGGCTGTATTTGTGGGATACCAGATGAAAGCCCGACAGGACCCATTAGATTTCTCTGTGGTAAAGCTCCCGCTATATCACCATTCAGTGGCACTATAAATTGTCTGCGGTCACTCAGCTGGATAGGAAAGTTTCTGACGGGCTGGAAACTGAGAAGTCCCCGCTGAATACGATTCGCATCCCCATTTGGAATTTGTAGTCCATTTAATTGTCTGAATGGATTTGTATCTCTCGATAGGAATCGAGCACGTTCTATTGTTTGAAAAGCTTGCGAAATAGGAACAATATTTGGAATATGAGATGAACGAGGAGAAATAGGTGTTATTTGTGGGATGTTACTGCCGGGGAGAACTGTTGGTCCTGCGATAGGGAGTGATAAGTCAAGATTGTTAAGGTTACTTGTTTGTGTTCCTTCATTTGGTGCCATTAGATTGTTGACAGCCTGATTAAATGGAAGACCAAAATCAACAAATCTATTGCTGCGAAAAGGACTGGAAAAATCGAAAAGTGGTCTATCTGTTGGAATTGGCCTTTGAATTCCATTCAGTAAGTTTCGACGATTACGAAGTAAAGTTTGTCTGCGAGGACCTAACTGGATGTTTCGCCTATTAGCCATTCGAATTGCTCGCATTTGTGCCTCACGTATAGTTTCGGCTGCAAAATTTGTTCTTAACAGATTTCCGTTTTGACCAAACAAACCGTTTCTTGCTATGGGTAAAAGTCTCCTCGTTGCTGGCGGAGGACTCGGTACAGGTATCACAGGTGGTGTGAGCGTGGGAACAGGATTTTGACGCCTCGGTACATTACTACCTAATCCTCTCATTCGACTCAAGAATTGATCTCTTGTCAGGATACCTATCTGCCTGTTGCCTAATTGTGCGGATGGCAGTGGCGCGGACGTTGGACGCAATGCTGGTCTCTGTTGCCGGAAGTTGCCAAGCTGATTTAGATTGACTGCAGAATTTGTCACAGGATTCGTTAATGAATTCAATGCGTTGTTATTCACAGAGTTCGTATTCGTTGTTTGACCAGTATTTTGTAAATTAAATCTAGATTGCATTTGATCAGTTCTGAATGGAAAAGATGGATTCACAAAGAGTTGATTTGGAGTAAGCTGGTTATTTATTCCACGATTGATATTATTTTGAAAGCTATTACGATTTTGATTTTGGCGTAACTGTTGCTGCTGTTGTTGTAATTGTTGTTGACGTTGTTGTTGAAGACGTTGCCGCTGTTGTTGTATTTGTAGTTGTTGACTTTGTTGTTGTCGCTGTATTTGTTGCGTCTGTTGCTGTTGTGGTTGTTGTTGTCTTTGTTGTTGTTGTTGTTGTTGTTGCTGCTGTTGTTGTTGTTGCTGTTGTTGTTGAAGTAAACGTTGACGTTGAAGCAAGTGTTGTTGTAATCGCTGCCATCGTAACCGTTGCATCTGTTGCAATCGCTGTTGTTGTATCATTTGTAATTGTTGTCTTTGACGTTGCTGTAATAATAACAATTGTTGTTGTTGTTGTGTTTGTTGGGGTGATTGTTGTTGTGTTGACTGCTGACCACTCTGCTGTGCTACTGGTTGCTGTTGTCCGGCTAGTTGTAGTCTCTGCTGGAAAAATCTTTGGAAGGGGTTATTTGTTTGCGAAGTTTGCGTTTGCTGCTGAGATCTTTGAAACAGTTGTTGTTGTCTATTACGTAAGAGATTATTTGGGATATTAAATAAATTATTTGGCACCTGTTGACCTTGCTGTCTGAAAACACTGTTTTGATTTCTTGTAATTGGAATTGTTGATATAGTTGTTGAAGGCGTTTGCTGATTTGACTGGCCATTTGAATTGATATCTACAAGAAGTAAATTATTACCATTTTG
This sequence comes from Pteria penguin, assembly GCA_035048485.1. Lineage (NCBI taxonomy): Eukaryota > Metazoa > Mollusca > Bivalvia > Pterioida > Pteriidae > Pteria > Pteria penguin. The sequence goes on along the minus strand of CM068581.1, from coordinate 60,928,443 downwards.
TCCATTGTTAGAATTGCTCCCGGCAGTATTTAAAGCAAAAGGATCAATGGGTAGTGTACCACCCCCGATTGTATTCGATGCTGAGTTTGCAGACTGTGTTTGTGAAGGTTGTTGGGGCAAGGCACCATTTATTTGAATAGGAAATCGATCACCAATCTGGCGTGACGAACTAGTATCAACTAGTGCTTGATTAGCTGGTAATACAGGAATTCCACCCGCCCCAGCTGCTATTTCATCAATCGTTGGGATATTTGGAATACCAGAAGGTGTAACAGTGTTGCTATTTACATCGTTTGCTAATTGATCTATACTTGGAATGCCCGGAAAAGCCTCACTGCCTGATGATTGTTGAGATGAACCAGAGATTGAATTGAATAGCTGGTCAATTGTTGGTATCTGTGGAATAGCAATGTTACTTGTACCGTTTAGATTTGATGCGGGCAGAGGTAAAATATTTCCTGTATTACCAGTATTGCTTGGTCCATTGGCTAGTTGATTTAATGCTGGAATTTCATTTAACAAATTTTGCCATAAAGTCTCTGTATTTTGTGACGTAGATTGAGTTTGAGTTGCAGCAGTGTTTGTAGGTAAAGTGTTTTGATTACCAATTCCGGTTGCAGGGATCCCTGGTGGGAATAACTCATTCCATGAGGTAGGATTTGGGCTGTTCTGAGAACTGATTAATGTTGACGGTTGATTGGCATTAGCTATTTCGTCAATGGATGGTATAGGAGGAAGTGCATTGCCATTTGGAAGTTCATTTTGTTGTGTTGATGTTGATTGTATATTAGTTCCACTTGCCAATTGGTCAATTGTTGGAATCGATGGAAATCCATTGGCTGCTGCTAAAGATTCTACTGGGTTTCTGTCTGCAGGTAAAGGAGGAATTAAACTGTTCCACGCCTCTTGGTCTGCTGCAGATGGCACTGTATCAGTCAAAGGGATAGTGGCCAAACCACTTGACGGATCTGCTGTATTGAAAGTATCCAAAATACTACTAGAAGACGATGAACCTCCTCCGAATAAATCTGAGAAAGATTTTGCTATGCTACTGTCTGCTTTAGACGTTACAGTGTTTTGCGTATCTAATTCTCCTTGTGTATGTGCATTGCTAGTTGAGCCTAATATACCCAAAAGACTTGACTCCTGAGGGGAAGCATCGCCACCAAGGCCAGAACTAACACTGCCTTGTCCGCCAGATGTTGCTCCCGGAAATGCCTCTCCAAATGACCCACCGGGCAGCCCAGGTAGTACTCCTCCTAATGTTTCCCCTGGTAACTCACCAGATAACGATCCTGGAAGGGCTCCAAATGAATCGCCGGGTAGTGATCCCGGAAGTGTTCCTCCCAGCGATTCTCCGGAAGACACTGGAAGTGCTGCTCCAAACGAATCTCCAGGTAATGTTCCAGATGGGGAACCTGGAAGTGCTCCTCCAGGTAGAGATCCTGTTGACGACACTGGAAATGTTCCTCCAAACGAATCCCCAGGTAATGCTCCAGATGATGACCCCGGCAATGCTTCTCCAAACAAATCCCCAGATGACGATCCTGGAAGTGCTCCGCCAACCGGTTCTCCGGGTAATACTCCTGCTGACGATCCCGGAAGTGACCCTCCAAACAAATCCCCAGATGACGATCCTGGAAGTGCTCCGCCAACCGGTTCTCCGGGTAATACTCCTGCTGACGATCCCGGAAGTGACCCTCCAAACAAATCCCCAGATGACGATCCTGGAAGTGCTCCGCCAACCGGTTCTCCAGGTAATACTCCTGCTGACGATCCCGGAAGTGATCCTCCAAACAAATCCCCAGATGACGATCCTGGAAGTGCTCCGCCAACCGGTTCTCCGGGTAATATTCCAGCTGACGATCCTGGAAGTGTTTCCCCAAAAGAATCTCCAGGAAATGCCACAGACGACCCTGGAAGTGTTCCTCCAAATGATTCTCCGGGCAATGCCCCAGACGAAGACCCTGGAAGTGCTCCTCCAAATGATTCTCCGGGCAATTCTCCCGGCAATGTTCCAGGTATTTCTCCGAACAGTTCATTGGTTGATCCTCCAGGTGGCGTTTCGGCAGGAGCTCCGCCAATTACACCCGTGGGTAGTTCTGACGTTTGTGTTGAACCTGAAATCAAACTATTTTGATTATGACCATTGTTTAATCCTCCTAGAACCTCAAAAATGCTGTTCGCAGAAGTTGAATCCGATGGATGAGAAGGGCTTGAAGAACTAGGCATTGAGGGCATTCCTGGCAAAGATGTATCAACTGTTTGATGTTGTACTGGTGGAGTTTTACTGGAGCCCATGTCAAGAATACTTCCTTCTCCCCCAGAGGGTATGATCATGTTCCCATTGTTGCTTCCCTGATTATTTCCTGGAAGAGGTAACTCATTACTAGGCGGAAAACCCAAACTGCTACCAGACAATCCTAGCATGTCTAAATTCGGCAATGGTGCGTTGCGATGATCAAATTTATGATCAAACAAAGGAAGAGGATCAGGAAGTTTGCTTCCATTTCCAATAGGGTCGCCTGGTAATGGGGGAAATAAATCACCAAAAATACCCCCTGGACCAGTTAACTGGTCCACTGACGGTATAGGTGGCAGTGTGTCAAATAATTTATTTCCGCCAATTTCATTATTTGCATTATTTGCATGAGAGTTACTCGACGATGTTGTCGTTTTACTCGATTTTAAGAAATGTAATCCAAATGGTAATTCATTTCCATCGGGTCGAGTCGATGGTCCATTAGGGGTTAGATTACTTCCGGTCGGTCTTTTCAAAGGAATAATTGGTGCTGGTGTTGTAGTCGCAGAAGCTGAATTATGGATTTCATTTATATTGATATCACCAGCGAGCAATTTATTTGCCCAAGATTCGACTTTTGTATCAAGCGTCAAAGCATCTGCAAATGGGTCATGTGTGTCGGGAAAACTAACGAAACCAAAAATGGCGGCGAAAGGATCCTCTGTAGTCGTCACTGGACCTGTGTCGACTTTAGGTTTTGTTTGACCTGAAAAATAGCGTAGTATATATGTAAAAATAAGTAACCAGTGATGGCAAAAACAGTTTATAAATAACTAGAGAAATAGATAAATAATTAAATTAACAAAGAAAGGATGAAAGAAAGAAGGAAAGAAAGAAAGAAAAAAGGAAGAAGTGAAAAGCTATACATTATAGTTTCACATACCATGTGTTATGCCGAAAAGGGAAACTGTTAATAACAGCAGTAGAAACAACATCTTTCCTGAGTAAGGAGAAAAAGAAAATGATTGTGTAAATTCATTAATTGATACATATTATTATATGAACCTCAAAAACACTAGTTTGTGTTTCCTTTTCTTTTAAGATATACATATACATTGATTCACCTAGAGATGTACCTTATTATGTACCTTATAAAAACTAACGCGTGAACTTCTGCATGATTTTACGCCGAAATTTGCAAATGCAATGAAATGAATGGAATGCATAAAGGTTATAACTAGCCGGCAGGAGATATTCGCTATTTCTGGATGCCTATCGTAATCGCGGGCATGGCTAGACGTCCCGAAATGTTTACTATTCATTGAGGCTTGATTTGATGACGGTCATGACTAATCGGCAGGAGATGTTTACTGTTCCTGAACGCTTGATCTCATAGCGGTCATGACTAATTGGCAGGAGATGTTTACTGTTCCTGAACGCTTGATCTTATGGCGGTCATAGCTAGCCGGCAGGAGATGTTTACTGTTCCTGAACGCTTGATCTCATGGCGGTCATAGCTAGCCGGCAGGAGATGTTTACTGTTCCTGGACGCTTGATCTCATGGCGGTCATGACTAATCGGCAGGAGATGTTTACTGTTCCTGAACGCTTGATCTCATGGCGGTCATATCTAGCCTACAGGAGATGTTTACTGTACATATTTACGAATGTTATACTTTTGATTGCTTTATTTATTTATTAATTTATATATAAACTTTACCAAAAAGTATTGTTTCGAATGTACTGGCAAAGTTTTAATTTTACTTAAAGGACAATTCCTTTGGTAAGAGATTTTTTTCAAGAGGGCACGTACATGGACATGAAAAGTTACTTTTATGCTGCATACTTGTGAAACTTATCAATAAATCGGACAGCAAACTGACCTTAACTTACTAAACATGGAAAAGTGAAAGCCAAATTCGAAGTGTTAGAGAGTAAAAATGGAAAAGGGTACAACAGTTGTTGCTGGTTACGATATACAAAGACTATACATAGTTGTTGCATTTGTCATAACATAAAAAGGTTCTATTCATTTAAGAATACACGTATTTGTCGTAGGTATAACTAAATTGGTAACATGTTCGACTAATGACAGAGATGTCTTGGGCTTAAGTCCAACCGGCGGCCCTTTGTTGTCCTGTCTTAAGAAAAGGCAGTAACAAGCGACGGCACGTGGCACCGTAAACACTGGCACTTAAAGGATCCCTCACTGCTTCGTTTTGATCAGTTGCATGTGTCTAAAGTTTTGTGCCGCAGATGCCGCTAATACATAAATGACTTAAGTATAACTTGACTTATCAAGCAAACAATAGAATGGAATAGCTATATGTCTTAAGTCATAACAATTAATATGAAATAAGCAATTTAACCACGTGTTTTCTTGAAAACAAATATATTATAGTATGATGCCAAGAGCACACAGATTACAATCATCTTAAACAAATAAAAGCCGGTGTGGCTCAGTGGATGAGATGCTTGGCTTTGTTCTGTTTTTCGGATGAGAAAATCAAATCCAAGGTCCAGTGTCACGGTAGGCGTGACACGTAAAAGAATGCTCACTGCTTTGGGTGGGTCCGTTGCAAATGTGTACAAATTTCTATGCCATGTATCAGACAGATGCCGTCACTGTATACGTGAAATAATCGTGGAGTGACGTAAATTATAATCAATCAATCAATAAACAAATAAGCAAGATGCAGTTGGAAGTAAATGCCAAACCATGGTTAGTGGTGAAGACGATTGCCGCAACCCGCCATTAGTATATTTTGAAAACGTTATCTAGTTGCATGTAAACACATTTCTTGATTCTGAAAACGTTTCAAATATTCATAATTTGAATCATAGCATTTTATGACACGGCGCTCAGCATCTAACATGCACTTCTGAATTTTGACCTTTGATGAATATTTATGTCATGTTGATCTTTTAATCAAACTTCCTTTTTGTTATTGTTATTGTTGCGTTTTAGATCAAACGTAAAATGTGTGTTCATCAGTCTCATTTCATGAGATCATTATTTAGTACCGCGTTATATTGTTTAAATTCATTTTTTAATTAACAGCATCTAGCAGAGAAATTTCAGAAAACTGTAGTAAAAGTCAAGAAAAAACTTGTAAAAGCGAAAGTATCATATCTCTTATTGTATCTGACTCTGGGTTAAAATTTTCAAATTATTTTGCCCACCATTTTAAAGAAGAGATTCGAGCACTCCGTAATCATTAATCACATGAAAAGCGATTTGGCGTTTTCATTTTTGCTTCAGACGTACATACAGGAAACAAATCCAGATAAAGGAGGGGGCCTATAAAACTTATATTATTCCTGCTCCCTCTTCCTACGCCTAGATCTATTAAACTCGCTTTCAGTGAAATTTCAGGGATTTTATGTATTAATACTACACACCAAAAAATCGGGTTTATTGCTTCTATTTTGCTGTAAAGGAAACCAAGGGAAAAAAAAGATAAAAACCTTTGGTGGGCTCAATGGCTGACAATTCTCCTTATCTCAAGTAAGATTCGATTCCATGCATCACAGAAGCGAGTGGCTACAGTGATGGCGGCTTATCTTTACCACCTAGATCCTCCAGAGCCATCCGAAAAATATCCAAAAGCTATCTGGCGGAGGTGATCGGTAAATTACGGTATAAATTGACCATATTGGCAAAGGAAAATTGAAATGAAAAATAGTTCGAAACTTTCTGGAGCGTTTTCACATTTTGGAAACATCCATAAATAGCCAAGATGTACACAATACATAAAATCTTGAAAACAGGCAACGGAAAAGCTTCGTAAATTCTGTATATAACTGTTTATACTTTAAAAAGGAAAGGCTTCTTAAATAAACCATATCGATAATTATTTTCCAAATTAAATCATATAATATAAAAGAATATAATTTTTGGTTGTTAATTTTCTTTCAAGAGCCATCATATAAGCTAGCCACTCACCAATATGGTATAAATCCCTACACATTTTTTCCCTATCTCATGACATGACGAAAAGTTCAAAAAGGCTGGCCCCGAACAGAAAATGTTATCAGCATATATTATTAGAAGCCTTAATGACAGCGTGTTCCCCTGTGAATACTAATTACAGGCAATATTTCAATAGTGCAAATGATGATCACTTATTCGTATTAAATTTTTGATGGAAAGGTATCGCTCGTATCAAAGTATGGAATGAAATCAATGATTATTACCAATCAATTATAATGCGGTTAAATTTCGATAATTTTTGATTTTCATGACAAATGTAATCAACGATACAATCAATCATCTGGTCAAAATTAAGGTATGGTAGAAGTTAAAATCGAGAAAACTTGTTGACTAATCGCTAATCATGATATCTGGTGAATGACATGCATTGTATTGTATTTCCGTCGATTTCTCATTTGAAAGTATCTTAACACAGAAGGTATATCTCGTCAGTACTGACATGGCAATTAAAAAGATTGAAAAAAAAATCTATGATAAAAAATAGTAGTGCACGGTGTACCAAAAGATCCGGGAACGTATCGTTGTGACATTTTTGTTGTCATTATCCTGTCAGTCTCGTTTTCCCCCGATGCTCGGCTGTTTCCGTAAACTACTAGCTCATGAAGTTTGCGGAAATAGCTGATCGTCTGGGGAATACGACACTATCATCCACTATATATGTCACAACTAGACGCTTTTGGAGTTTGCCCTCCAAACCCTCACCCCCACCCCTTCCTTTCTTGGGATTACTATATATGCCACATGTATACATATAGTAGACATTTTTGAAGTTTGGGTGCTAGGCCCTATTCCCACTCTATTCAAATTGCTTTGAAATGTATACAGTTCTTTGATAAGGCTTGTGGTGTCAATGATTTATGTTCGATACTTGGAATGAACTTATATGTTAAATAAAATGAAACTATGCTTCTGCTGTTTTTATAGCATTGTTGACAGTAACAATAATCAACACATAAGTAACCATAATTCTTTTAAATGTAACGATGTCGGTAACCTATTCAAGAATAGCAGAGAGAGAGAGAGAGGGGAGGGGGGGGGGGCTGTTTTGCCTGAAGTTAATCATAATATGACTATTATTGCAAAAGCTATCTCATATTCATCTTATCTATTTCTTCTTTTCATTCAGGTTCTCCAAACAGGAGATGCTCACTCCTTCCGGGCACCTGGTTTCATCTCTGAATTTCTGGGGTAAATGAATGTCCACTGTAGTACATATGTTGTTGGTGCCATAGTCATGTGTTACCAGTTACTTTCGTATTATACATTGTGAATCCCCTCCCCAACCAATTTTTATTTTTTATGCCGTCTTTGATTTGTAACAGAAGTGAAGGAGTTGTCTAGAATTTTAATCATATAAAACCATAAAATCACTTTTTGGAAAATTTACCAAATATAATTTGTAATGTACACGTATTTACATTTGATAATTTGCTTTCATAGTGTATTTTGCGAATGCAACTTATGCATAAAATAATCTTAGAAGGTCACAGAAAAACCATTAAACACGTGTGCACTTATTGAGCCTATCATATTGACAAGCTTCTCTTTGATTGTCATTCATTTTGATTTTGATAAATCTTTTTTGTTTTTTTTTTTTATGTGCAGGCGTTAAAGGTTCAATTCCTCACAGTAACAACCCTTGTTACTGATTGATAAAAATGATTAAATTTCATACCATACTTTTGAAAATAAGTACAAGTGTCAGTTTGTTTACAACATAAAAGTGAATTTTATTACAATGCCATTTTTGAAAATGGTAATACTTCAGATTTCAGATTTTGACCAGAAAGTCGTATGACATTGTTTTACGAAACGAATTTTATTTTTGATATGTCACAGTAAACAACCTTGAAGAATGAACTAAAAAAATAAAATTGGAAAAAATCGAAAATTACAATCCTTTCACTTTTTCATCCATATTTCCCTATTCGATAGAAAACTAGAAATAGGTTGTCTTGCAAGAAACGCCTTGATTTTAATTGAGAATGAATGCATTTCATTTGAATTAATTCTAAAGATATCATGTAATTTACTTGCATGTGCTTGTTGTATTCTTAAAGCTTGGAGTCAGAAATCACCTCACAGCGATTCATTGATGATCTGCTAACCACAATTCCCCCTTTGTATGTTGAAATAGACACCTGCGATGTTCGAAACAAACAATCCGAATTTGACATTCCACTTAAGACATTCCGCATAGAAAAGTAGTTCCCTATCACATGTGTCAAATAGTAGTTAAATGAAAGCGTGCAACCCATTCATTATTTTCTAATGACAATTATATGATAAGAATACCATTTGTAAACTGGTAAGTCAAAAGTTTAGTGTAAGTGTTGCGGAATGTTTTTGGACAACCCTTGGCTTCCTTCGTCGTTTACTTGACCACAAAGCGAAGCTTGTGTTGCATGTGCTGAAATCACAGTTTTCCACTTGTAATGGCAAAAGAGCATATGATATTCACCTCAGATTGAAAATAAACAATATCAAATACTGACTATCCTTCCTAAATTGCTCTAATCGGTGCATTATCATAACGTTTACCTCCGAGTCTTATTTAGAAGTGTGTGACAGTAATTCCCGAGATGATCCGATTGGGAGCAGAGCCAGTGTAGTGGATTAAGTGCGTGGTGCATATGATCAAGATTCAATCCCAGATTGCACCAACGTAGACTCGAGACTCCAACACAAATCCACAAACCATCGTAGACTCCAGACTCCAATACAAACTCACCAACCAACGTAGACTCGAGACTCCAACACAAATCCACCAACCAACGTAGACTCGAGACTCCAATACAAACTCACCAACCAACGTAGACTCGAGACTCCAACACAAATCCACCAACCAACGTAGACTCGAGACTCCAATACAAATCCACCAACCAACGTAGACTCGAGACTCCAACACAGATCCACCAACCAACGTAGACTCGAGACTCCAATACAAACCACCAAACAACGTAGACTCAAGACGCCAACACAAGCCCACCAATCAACATAGACTCGAGATTCCAACACAAACCTACCAACCAACGTAGACTCTAGACTCCCAATACAAACCCACCGACCAACGTAGACTCGAGACTCCAATACAAACCCACCAGCCAACGTAGAATCCAGACTCCAATACAAACCCATCAACCAACGCAGACTCATGTCTCCAATACAAACCTACAACCAACGTAGACTCGAGACTTCGATACCAACCAACAATCGAACGTAGACTCCAGACTCCAATACAAACCCGCAATCCAACGTAGACTCCAGACTCCAATAAAAACCCACCGACCAACGTAGACTCGAGACTCCAATATAAACTCACCAACCAACGTAGACTCGAGACTCCAATACAAACCCACCGACCAACGTAGACTCGAGACTCCAATACAAACTCACCAACCAACGTAGACTCGAGACTCCAAGACAAATCCATCAACCAGCGTAGACACGAGACTCAAATAGAAACCCACAATCCAACGTAGACTCGAGACTCCAACATAAACTTGGAAGAAGTGAGAAAATAATCGTACGTTCTTTAGCTGTACTTCAGTCCACCCCCTCCTTTCTATGTAACGTTTGGATTCTAGTCTCGAAGTGGACCTTGACCTTGACATTTAAGGTCATTGACCCTACAATTAGCTCTGTTATTGCAGACTTGCAATATTTACTGTTTACTTTCAATGTGCATAGAACATAATGAAATCTAATGCTTGAAACCTTCAATTTGACCTTCAAGTTGATATAACACTGAAAAAAAAATATAATTTCTGCTTTCTTTATAGATAAAATTTGAAAATTCCAAGTCCATGTTACTGTGTTTACTTTACCGAAAATGGACACTTTAAAATAAATCATACTAGCACCATATTTTCTTTAAGTATTCACCACATAAAATAAGAGCTCAGTCATACAGCCATGTCGCATTATGCAGGAACCCGTCTATTTCAAAATGACGTTTTACCAGTTTAGTAATGTGTCTCGAATTATTTTTAAAACTACCGTAACGACATTAACGGAAATACAAAGCTATTTTTACGTCGACCTTGATATTATCTGCATTTTTAACTTAATAAATCAGAAGTCTCATGCATGCTAATTGATTACTTACTCTTTATCATATTTTTTTTTTTTTTTTTGGAATTAATCATAGTTAGAAATATACATTTAAAGTGCCGTTGTACGTATGAAATAAACAAATATATTTTCTTTTTAATAAATTACTTGGCATAAATAGATTTGTCAATTATAATAATAAATTGATTGTGAAAAACAATAACATAGTTTTATGAATTTGATGTATTAGGGAATGACTTTTTAACATCATTGTTAATTGAAATTGTGATAAATCATAGTGATCAATCTAAATATCCTCCAAAAACCCTCTATACTGAAAATTAAAACTATATATACATATATTTAGCAGTTGAATAGATTTTTATTTATTATGCCCTTGACTAACACGAATACTTTAATCAATGTTTTCAAACATTCATTCACTTATTAATTTATTTGTGTATTTATTTATTCATTTATCTATATTAGCTAGTACATCAATTAGTCAATTGTATGTGTGTGTAGGTGAGTATGTATGTGTGTAGGTGTGTGTGTATGTGTGTAGGTGTGTATGTGTGTGTGTGTACACCTTCATACAAAATAAGAGATAATGTTTATTATTTCCGTTCTGACGGAAGTTCATTGATGCAATAATAATATTTGATTCATTTTATTAAGGTGAATTTGTGAATGCTGATTGATATATGTGACGCATTTGCCCACTTAGACAATACTAGTTATCTACAAGTACTGAGTAGAAGCAGATTTAATCTATGACAGGTAAAACAAGAAATGTACACGAATCATGATACATGTCAACAGACAAACGTTGTACCTACCACAATATGCAAATTTAATAACAAGGTAATCCTTCATTTTCTCACATTCATATCTAGGGAACATCTCACAACTAAACGAAATGGATTGCGGCGTTCAGGAAATTTGAATTTTATATAAAAAATCATTGTCTTCTTCTGCCTTCCGTATTGTACATATATACATCTTAATAAATTTACCATTGCTATATTATATTATATTATATTATATTATATTATATTATATTATATTATATTATATTATATTATATTATATTATTATGGAATTTTTACCATATTCACTGAGTAAAAAATCCATAAATGTTTTTATTATATAGTGAACTTAATCAACTCATACAGACAATATGGCTGCTGCATAACTCTTGAGAAATAATATATACACCCCTATGCTACGTTATTTTTGGCGCGTTTCCCGCATTTACTGAAAAAACTGAAGCGAGAAATTTCGCGGTACTGGTATTTAATGAAAAAGCTCAAAGCTGGTGAATACGGTCTCATGATTACTGATCACGTGTACAGTTTTCGGCCAATGAGCGCAGGAGTAAAATTAAATTATATTAAATTATATTATATTATATTATATTATATTATATTATATTATATTATATTATATTATATTATATCAGTATGTCTTCGGAAGTTATATTACAATGTATATTCCTAATAAATAAAACATCTACAAAAGTTCATTTTACATATACAATGTATGTTCAGAAAATTTGTTTCTAGTTTTGAAATTATATCAATAGTCGGTGACTGCATATGTTCGAAATGAAATCAAGGTCATTTATCGTTTAAAAGTGCAAAAAATTTATTTTGATGCTCAAGATTTAGAGAAAACATAGACATAGAAAAGAGTTTCAGCAATTTCGAATAAAATTATTTCGTATTCCACCTATGGTCAATGAAAAACGATTAATTATACTTCATTAATTGCTTTATAATCACAATAAAATTTAAATGAATGTAATAAATGCCGTCTGTCAAATATCCAGTAACGACAGTTTATGCACTACATGTAGTTCTGAGTAACATTAGTTTTAAGTTTTAACATTTTGTCGAAATATATGAGAAGAAGGACGACAAAAGGAGATAGAGTAGTACAAGGATTCAAGAAGAAGGACACAGTAGTACAAGGATTCAAGAAGAAGGATGACAAAAGCAGATAGAGTAGTACAAGGATTCAAGAAGGACGACAAAAGGAGATACAGTAGTACAAGGGTTCAAGAAGAAGGACGACAAAAGGAGATAGAGTAGTACAAGGATTCAAGAAGGACGACAAAAGGAGATACAGCAGTACAAGGATTCAGGAAGAAGGACGACAAAAGGAGATACAGTAGTACAAGGATTCAAGAAGGACGACAAAAGGAGATACAGTAGTACAAGGATTCAAGAAGAAGGACGACAAAAGGAGATACAGTAGTACAAGGATACAAGAAGAAGGACGCCAAAGGAGATAGATAAGCACAAGAATTTAAGAAGAAGGACGACAAAAGGAGATAGAGTAGTACAAGGATACAAGAAGAAGGACGACAAAAGGAGATATAGTAGTGAAAGGATTCAAGAAGAAGGACGACAAAAGGAGATAGAGTAGCACAAGGATTCAAGAAGAAGGATGACAAAAGGAGATAGAGTAGTACAAGGATTCAAGAAGAAGGACGCCAAAGGAGATAGAGTAGTACAAGGATACAAGAAGAAGGACTACATGTAGTTCTGAGTAACATTAGTTTTAAGTTTAACATTTTGTCGAAATATATGAGAAGAAGGACGACAAAAGGAGATACAGTAGTACAAGGATTCAAGAAGAAGGACGACAAAAGGAGATACAGTAGTACAAGGATTCAAGAAGAAGGATGACAAAAGGAGATATAGTAGTGAAAGGATTCAAGAAGAAGGACGACAAAAGGAGATAGAGTAGCACAAGGATTCAAGAAGAAGGATGACAAAAGGAGATAGAGTAGTACAAGGATACAAGAAGAAGGACGACAAAAGGAGATAGAGTAGTACAAGGATTCAAGAAGAAGGATGACAAAAGGAGATATAGTAGTACAAGGATTCAAGAAGAAGGACGCCAAAGGAGATAGAGTAGTACAAGGATACAAGAAGAAGGACGACAAAAGGAGATAGAGTAGTACAAGGATACAAGAAGAAGGACGACAAAAGGAGATAGAGTAGTACAAGGATTCAAGAAGAAGGATGACAAAAGGAGATAGAGTAGTACAAGGATACAAGAAGAAGGACGACAAAAGGAGATACAGTAGTACAAGGATTCAAGAAGGACGACAAAAGGAGATACAGTAGTACAAGGATACAAGAAGAAGGACGACAAAAGGAGATATAGTAGTGAAAGGATTCAAGAAGAAGAACGCAAAAAGGAGATAGAGTAGCACAAGGATTCAAGAAGAAGGATGACAAAAGGAGATAGAGTAGTACAAGGATTCAAGAAGAAGGACGCCAAAGGAGATAGAGTAGTACAAGGATTCAAGAAGAAGGATGACAAAAGGAGATAGAATAGTACAAGGATACAATAAGAAGGACGCCAAAAGGAGATACAGTAGTACAAGGATTCAAGAAGAAGGATGACAAAAGGAGATAAAATAGTACAAGGATACAAGAAGAAGGACGGCATAAGGAGACAGAGTAGTACAAGGATTCAAGAAGCCTGAGATGTTCTGCCTCTAAACACCCCCCCCCCCCCCGGTTTTTTTTTATCTTTTTATCATTCATAAAATCAATATAATGTTAACAGTATATATCAAGTTGTAGAAATATTAATTTTTGATTAATGAAACAATTCAATGAATTGAGAATAATATTGGATTGATTTTGTGAACGACCTTGTATAAGATTACTTTCGATCGGTGACATAATTTATCTCAATCTTCTGTAATCAATAAAGACAAAAAAGTAAGAAAGAAAAGAAAACACCTGTTCGACTCAACAGAGTTTAAGCATCTGCCGAATCTTTATTTTGATCGATTGAAATCGGTTTAACTAAATCAAAGTATAGTCAACAATACCACATGGTACTGGCTAAATGCAAAACTATAATGTGACACATGCCACGTGTTCGTTACAGGAAAGTGTATAACATAGCGTATTGTAAACTCCACGTATATAGCTTGCTTTGTGGAGGGAAAATCAATCAAAATTTTGATCTACCTGTATTCTTATATTCATAAACTTTGACGTATTTTCAGAATTTTTAATTACAATTTTAACCGCTCTGTGGTCATTATATGAATCAAACATGATAATGACGTAAATATCGGTTTTTGTTAAATGAAACAAATACAAAGGTTAGAAAATGCCACAAAAATGTTTTACCAATTGAGCATGATGTAAGGGAGCCATTACCACACATGCATTTTTGCCGGGATATTCATTATGACATTAATGCTAGGATTGTGACGTCAGATTACACAATGACACAATGCTGCATTTATCTGGCATAGAATAAAATATAAAGCCAAGAGAACTTTTTTTTCCAATTTAAAATGATGTAAGGGGTCTTATACAGGACAAACTACATGTAGACTGGAGTTACCTGCTCTTGCTTGCTATCGCTGCTCGAAGAGACAGGTAACCACTGCGATTCTGGATAGACTGGAGTTATTTGCTCTTGCTTGACACAGCGTGTAGATATTTAATTCATCTGCAGTAGCATACACAACATTAATGTACAGTAGCTGATGTAATTTATGAGAGGTGCGTGATGTTTAGCCTCTAGGAGATAATTAATTCTCTCAATAATTATTGTTTCTATATTAAATTTATGAAACAAAACGAAATCCAAAGAAATAGAAATAACCGATAACGCGTCACTTAAACCTAGGTCAGTCTCTTTATGAATTAGTGGTCACCTATCTAGATGATCTAGACAGGCATTGCCAATCTAAGGACAAACCACTTTTTCACTACGAAGCTAACGCTTAGATTATGACCTCACAGTATTATGATGCAAATCTAAGCGGCAATTTTGCATTTGTCCGGTATCCTTACATCTTGTAAAATTGGGAGAAAGGTCTGTCAGATTTTGATAGGGATATGAACTAACATAACCCCTATTATTGACCAAGTACTCGTATGACTTGAAGACAAGTTGTATATCATATAACTGTCGCTTGTACGTTATCTATAATAATGATTACCATTTTGGTTAATTAAAACAATCATACAAACTTTGCAAGACGTGTGTGTGTAACATATTTGAAACGGAACAAATTAGACGTTGGGGTAGTCTCCCGATTACTAAACATTAGTTTTTGTTTAAAAGTTTTTTGTCCTTTAGGTTATGGTGTTTTAGCCATATTGTTTTTACTAAAAATAAACTCTTTATTTCCATTCAAACAAGCTACGAATCATTATTGGAATAAAAAATTTGATAGAAATTAAAAGGGAAAGCACTTTGGAGTGTTTTGCCATCCGAACACGACTTTGGTTTTAAGACTGAAATTCCGTACAGGTACCGCATACACACAGGATGTATTCCTTTTCACCAAGAGCTAACTACACACAGATGAAAAGTTCAGTGTAGTAAGGGGATACTGCATTTATGACGTATCGCCTGTATCAGAATATTCATTGGTGTAAAGTGTCGTGGGTATTCTATTCTTTCGGCCGTTTGTTTACCCTGTGGTCAATGTAGAATATAATGGGGGTTCGGCAACACCGTACATTTACTCTGTATGAATTGAGGAAGAAAGAACTGACAGTCAAGGTCAAACGTTGAAAGACAAGGTCTCGAGAGATGTTTTGATTTGCAGTCCTTTTAATTTCTTGTGAGATGTAATTTATCAACTTAATTCAGAGTAATCAATTCCAAGCAAACCGTTTAACAAGTAATACTTTTATAGCTGCAAATAATTTCATTTGTACATGTGTATAAAAGTAAAAACCAAATCATTATATTTACTATTGCATTATATCATTATATTTTACATACAATGATCATGAAAAATTGTTATATATATATATATATATATATATATATATATATATATATATATATATATATATATATATATATATATATATATATATATATATACAGAGAGAGAGAGATCAGCTGTAAGAAGATTTAAAATTTTATAATATATATCATAAATTTACCTACAGATGATCTTTATGTAATAACCTAAACTTCAAAGAACTTTTTTCACCTTTCCTTACCTGTATCAAATTCCAAAGATGATAAGTTACTTATCCAAAAATCATATTTCCAGATCTCCAGAAAAAATCAAGATGTAACTATCAAAGGAAATAAGTCCATATTACGAAATTATGTCATTGTTAATTAACTTTCGTCCGTTCGACACCAGAACAAGGAAAGCATATGACAAACTGTTTACCTGGCGGAAAGGTAAATTCTATGATCGTTATTAATGACTTACAAATTAACAGCTAATTAAAACCTTCTTATTTGGGATTGTTTCCTCGGGCGTTTGCATTGCTTGTTTTGAGTTTCAATTTATGGTATCAAACAATTTCATGTTTTAACACAAATTTGTTTCGTTTACACGCCTTTTTTCTTTTTTATCAAAATTTTAACACTTTATATGTGACGTAAACGCAATGTACTAGACCAAAACATCTTGTAATGAAATCCTTAAAATTTTGCGATGAAGGAAAAAGTACCTACTTCAAACATTTTATACAACAAAGGATAAAGTATGGTAAAGGGACATACTAGTAACCAAATCCTATTTCTGTACTATTTTTGGCTACATTTTCTTACAAATAAAATTAGTAGATAATATTTAATATCAGAAACATATATACACATTTAATTCCTTGCTTACCCGGTCCTTATACATCTGTATTATTAGGTATGCCGTGTGTATATATGTCTCTGTTAATGTACATTATTCATTCCATCATAGTTACGTTATAGATTCTTAATACCCAGAACTGAACAACATTTTTAGTTTAAAACTATAAATATTCAGCATTATAAATATTAATTGGAGTAAATATAGGATTTGTTTTATTAAATGATCGTCCAAAGTAGGAACATAGTTGCAATTTACTCGAACATTAATTTTTTTTGGTGCCATCCATGAAGATGCCCCCCTTCCCAATTCTTGGGGGTGATGGGTGGGCCGGGTACTGTCATGTACATAAGTCAGATCTCTTGCCCCTCGTTTTCTGTATCAGTAAAGTCATACGTTATATTTGACACTACATCACGTAAGAGTTTAAGCGAAAATAATTTAAAACAAAAATAAGATAAACCATTTCTCCCCATCTATTTAGATGTAGTTATTTTAATTTACATATATTGGAATGAGTTCTACGTTCAGTAAACTAAATTATATTTGAAATATTTTATGTAAATGTCAATAAAATCAAGACGATTTTTGTTCCGAGCACCGACATCACGTCTGAATTTTTATGCAGTCGCTAGACGTATAGAATGGTACCAATTTGACCTCCGACCTTGAGGCATCTTGTACGAAGACTTCTTTTGTTATCCTGAGGAACAATCCAACGGCCTGATGTTCCATGGTTCTGGTATGTTATCAGCCTAGTATTATAGGTTTCCAATGGGAGTTAGATAGTCAACGCAAAATGTTGACGACCTTATTGAAAATATGCGAATGACTTCAACCAGTTGTCAATAAACTTGTTGGACAAGTGTCTTTTCCTTTTGTCTGTCAGTCTTTCGGAGTTTATGACCAGTACATCAGAAGGTGGCGCTTTTAATGATTTGTATGTTGCATTATATATCAGGAAGTACGTGGTCGGATTAATTGTAATACAGACTGGCCGATCTTAGCAACATAATGTCGGTTAACATCTTATGCTTATGAACATTCCTATTATCGCTAAAGACCGAAGCTACTAATATCACTTTGATATCAGGAAAAGTAAATCTACCAGGATTTCTTGTAACTTGATATATTTGAAATACTTTATTTTAAAATCATATAAGGAATGTTACAAAGACTATTTATGTATTAAAATTGAGACATTGATAACTGGACATTGATACATGAATTTCAACATTTCTTTTTCAGGGGTCGAAACTTATTACTGGCCAATTTGAAATCTTGTACATGTATTCAAAGTTTTGTAGTTTAAGTTGCGTGCTAGATTCATCTTTATTATCATACCTACAGATCCTTTAATTTATTTGCCTTACATAAATATTTTGGTTCGAAACGCCAGACCCCAGCATGAGACTTGGCTCTGAATTCCTCCCATAGAGATAACCGACGGGAATTAAAAATAAACTTTTTATTACTCACAAGTTGCTTTGTTATTCACTTGTTAACATCCATCTTATAATGCCTTCATATTCAAAAGTCCGTTATAAGCTCCGAGGCAAATTATTTTTTACCTTTTTTTCACAGAATTTCCTCCTATATCATTCAATATACCGCAATCTAAAAAATGAAACTGTAGAATATTTCGGATAAAGAATGTGTAAAAAAAAAGCTTGTTATGAGCCTTTTGTCGCACTTTCTGATATAGAAGCATTACGATTTGGATGTAAACAAGAAAATGACGAAGTGAACTGTCAATAGTATTCTACATTTTTGTCAATTTCCCGTCAATTCTCTTTAGGATGAATTCAGAACCAAGTCTTATGTTTGGGGCTGACATTTCGGACTAAAACTTTCTATGCCTTTTGAGCGCTGGAAACCAGAAAGTTAAGGAGGACAACAAGATGTGTTTGTGAAATCACAACAAATTTCCTGACGAGGTCATTATCTAAATGTTGGGTCAATGTTGACAGTCAAGGACACAATGCAATAAATTATGATATCAAGAGAAAGGTCTTACTACAAGGAACACACAGGTCAAAAGTGAAAGCAGTTACTGTACCTCTTATCGTTGAATCCGTACGGTTACGGTAAACTTTTTTATAAATGCAAGTCAAATGTTAAGGTCAAGATCACAGGTAACATAAAATGTAAGTCAAACTTGACGATCGATGTCGTAATGTCATAAATAATGGTAGCAGTGGAAAGGTCTCAGCACTAAAAACAAACATGTAAAATATGAAAGTCTTAGCTCTCATGGTTGGAAAGTTACGGCCAATTATTATATATTTTTAATGTAGGTCAAATGTGAAAGTCAAGGTCACAAGTTATCGTATTAATTAAAGGGAAAAGTCTTATGACAAGGAACATATGTGAAATGTGAAAGCACTTGCTGGTATTGTTGAAAATTTGTGTGCAATGCTTAAGTTATCTACAAACCAACAGACAGACCAAAAACAATATGCCCCCGATCTATCGCATCAAAATTGCAAATACTACGACTATATTGAGCAACATACCGTCCGTAGCTCAATATCTTGGAAACATTACCTTGTCACACATAATTAAACAAAATTCACAAAAACTGACAGCGCAACCAGATGTTTACTGCAGTCATAGTGTCGTCAACACAAAGCGAACTTCAGACAACATTGTCAAACATTCACAAGGTGATTTAGATACACATGGTGACAGTTCGAATTCCATAAATTATCATTGCATCATGACAGTGGATCAACAGGCTAGAAAATGCTCGTATTTATTAAAAGTAAATGGTCGTGTGTATATAGATATATAAGTGAAAATATATTCGGTCTTTTCATTATACAGAGTTATTTCCCATATTAGCCGGTATCTGACGTCAAACCATTGTAACGTCGTAAAATTTCTATATGATTTCCCGTAATTTTATGTCGGTTTCATAGAACTGGGTGACACTACAATTGTTTGACATGAAAAACAAGCTCATATGGGAAATAACACGGTGTAATGAAAAGATCCAATACAGTAAAGAGAAGATCGACAGACATTCAATAACTCCTGGAGACTGTAGGCAGGACCAGGTACCCAGCTGGAGGAGTAAGCATCTCCTGTTCGGTTTGATACACCCGCCATGAATACAGTTTTCACGAAAACATTTTTAATCATTAGCCCAAAGACAAATTTTACCAGCCCATTGTAAACTTTGCTAGAGAACTTTCACTGGCCCAGTATTAAATCTGGTAGCCTCGTGCGTCGCGTTAGTGAATTTTCACCAAAGATTGATGAATATCTGAAACTTACGGCCGACACAAAACTAATCAGCAGTGAACACAGCATACATACACACACGATGAATGCTATTAACCCGGTATACAACGTGTCAAAGCCACACATCACAAGAACAAGAGTAAAATAACAGCCGCTCAAAACCTCCACTCTGCCAATCTCTTAATCACAGAAGTAATTAAGAGAGTGACGTGGACCTAAGAGAGGCCGAATATATATTAATTGATTGATTGATTTTTGATTAACGTCACACCACGAATATTTCACGTTTATGGTGACGGCATCTGCTTGATGCGAGGCATACAAATTTTGATCTTTGCAACGGACCCATGCACGGATAACATGCCATGCATACCACGACACGGGGCCTCGGTTTTTACTGTTTCATCCGAAAGACAGGACACCGGCGCATATATATATATATATATATATATATATATATATATATATATATATATATATATATATATATATATATATATATATATATATATATATATATATATATATATATATATGTATATATATATATTTATATAGCTACATGTATTTATATATGTTCTACTTACTTACTGACCTATATTATTTAGGTACTAATCTATGCCTTTTTATCGGAAATAATTGATCATGCAACATGTTTCTGTAAATGAAGGAGACATTAAGTTATTGAGAGTTGTCTTTCTTTGTATACGATTATTTCGATATTTTCTTCACATTTTTTTTTTGGTATTTTTTTTTTTTCGTCGCTATGGTGGTTTAAAAAAATTTAAGAGCCAAAGTTATCTCTCTGTATTTTGATTAAGTAGTGTTTAAACGTTGTAATGTTTGAGACAACTAAACAGTGATTTTCAACATGTTTTCGTATCATTTGCAGTACTTACGCAAAGTGTTTTTGGGTAATTTGCGGTACGTACGTGTAAAAATGTTTGTATTAGAGAGAAGTACGTTTAATTGAAATTGAAATTTAACTGTGTCGAACATTATTTCGAAACTGAAAGTGTATGACTGTGCTCTTCCCACCCTATACTCTAACCTCTTCCACTCCCTTCACTATTTTAGATTTTATTCCTTTACGCCATCGATTTGTGATTGAATCCTCAATCCCCCCCCCCCTTTTTTTTTTCCTTTGCTCCCATCAAATTTTCTTCCCCATTTTTTCTTGCCATGTCAGCTCCATCCAATATTTTGGCGAACATTATAGAAGTCATTGGCAACACTGGCCACTGGGTAGTCCCATATGTCCGAGATCCCGGGGTGGATCTACAATTTTCAAAGTGTGTGTGTGTGAGAGAGAGGATTCTATTTTTCGTAGGGAAAGAAATAATTGGACCTTTTAATGTAAAAAAAACCTCACTTTATTCTCTGATATGATTTTCTGTCGAAGCTGATAGCAAAGTAATCCAAAACCTTAGGATCCATCAATGGCCCCTGCCTGACGTCACCTCCATCTGTTTGATATTTCGAACTAAAGAGTGGAGTGCACGGTGGTAAAACATATAGATCTACTATATGTATATACATTTTGAATTGTTTCCATATCGGTAACAGACCAGACAATGGAGGAGATAGCTACATTGAGCATCTTTGTGACTTTTTGACCCAAGCTTTCAGCGAGATCTCGATTTGAATTCTGCCCACTGAGCAACTTTCAACATTCTCTATAGTGTGATAAACCTTTCCCGGAATTCTGCTGTACTACTACTTTCAGATTTACTCAACCAATAATATGCACTGAATAAACAGTCAAATTTTGCATAATAAATGGAAATTTTAAAATCTACAAACTAATTCCGTAAGACATGTTCCATGTAAAACACACACATACACTCACATGCAACCCCCCCCCTCCCCCCCCCCCCACACACACACACACCCTAATTCAATATTATTTGATTCATGTGATTAGACACCTGGGAGTACCTATTCACCTTTCACTGTCAGTTTACACTGAATGTTCTGAAATCCCAGCCAGTCTAAGACCATTTTAATTAAAATATCACTAGATATTATGAAATATAGAAGCGTGGATGAGAAAATGCGTGACCCATCATTATAAATTGTGTACGCCTTGTCGCGACTGTTTGTATTGCTACAACAATGGCGGTTTTACAAAGGATTTGATAAATAACACCTGCCAATACTAAAACGAATACATACGAACTCCCGAGGTTTAACATTAATGTGCATTAAAAACTACTGTATGACATTGGTATTGCGTAAGGGATTCAGCTATTATCTACAAAATCTAGGAATACTCTTAAATAACAAACAGTATGATTGATTATTCACAATATATGTTTTTACTGTTCTATACAAGAAATCCTGCCATCACCATTTCGCTGTGTATCTTATGATATAAATTTTGTACAGCGACGAAGAACCATGCCATAATATATTTTACAGACATATTCGTATGACGATAGATAAATGGTTTTTCCCCAATAAAATTTTCCTTAGTAAAATAAAATTTAAATTAATATTCAAGTATTGGGGAATTTTATTTTTAAGACGAGGGATGTTTCGTGAAGTAGGTGAGTACAATTTTCACTATTTCTTCCAAAAAATCGTAAAGAATTTTCCAGCATTGGTTTATGTCTCAGTTTCGGTTTTATTTATTTTTTGGGGAGGGGGTAGGGAGGGATTGTTTGTCTGCTCTGCTTTGTTTTGTTTTTGTTGTTTTTTTTTATCCTGGTCGTTTACTTTTCGGTCCAGCTTCTATAACTGTTGTTTTTGATAGGGATTAATGTTTAGTGTGGCTCAGTGGACCAGGTGCTCGGCCCGTGACCGGGTTCGACTCCCGCCGTGGGCACAGCAATGTCCTGCCTTTGGGATGAAACAGTACAAACCGAAGTCCCATGTCACGGTAGGCGTGGCACGTAAAAGACCCCTCACTGCTTCAAGAGGGTCCGCTGCAAAGGTATAAATTTCTATGCAATGCATCCTTAAGATGCCGTCACCATGTGTATACCTTTGTATAATGACTTGAGATTAAATACCTGAAACTTATTTTTATAGAAGACCCTCTGTCTTTACATTAATTTTGTTATTTAATACAAATAATACTAAAGATCTTTGTGATCTTAAACAAGATGTTTTAGTCAGAAAATCTTTGTAGATGACAATATTGTTGTTATTATCATAATCATTATTATTTCTTATACAAATACATGTATGTAGATGTCATTTTTTAATATGATCATGTGATTGACCTTGTAATAATAAAGCTATATTTCATTGAACAAAACTGATCTATAAGCTGTAAATGCTTTTATTAATAAACACGTGAAATAATCGTGGAGTAACGTAAAACAATAATCAATCAATTAATCAATCGATCAATCAATCAATGAATCAACCATCTCTACATTCTCCTTTTTCTCTGAAACCAAGGTCATATCACAGTGAACACATAATTTAAATTATTGTCAGGGCCATAACTTTTTATTCCTACATCGTAGACCAACAATATTTCACACAATATTTGTCCAAAACCCAAGAGTGTGTCATGACACTACCAGAGTCATATCTAGAAGGTCAAGGTCTGGGCCATTTTTCGTACTATTTTGTAGACTGATGCTATTCCACAAAATTGTTGTCCACAACCCAAAAGTGTGTCATGACCTTGAATCAAGGTCATATTTACAAAGTCAAGGTCACGGTGTACACATAGCCAAAATTCCTGTCATAACTACAATAATATTTCACATAATCGTTGTCCATGACCCAATGTTGTGTTAGTACTTTGAGGATTTTCATGAGCGGAATTCCATTCTTAAAATTTTTACAGAGTTATGGCTCTTTCAACTTGTTATTCACCTTTGTTGCCACGGGGGTATTGGTTCCGTTCGGACATCTCTAGTTGTTTTAGAAGAAGATTGACGATTCAGAGAAAGTGGTGAAGATGTTATTTTGTAGACATAACAGGACTACCTCCACAATCGATCTTATCAGGGAAATATTTGCATGTTTTGCATAACCTGCTGTCTTAAATTTTCTGTAACACGTAACTGTTAAATCATATGAACCATGCAGAACAACAACAGAAATAATGGCAATTTGGAAATACTGCATCACGATGGCAATGACCTGTTATCCAGTTCTCTAAATTATTATTTTCTATTTTTGAATATGTGTTAATTAATAACGAGTCTTGACGGAGTTTGCCTGTTATAACAATTTATTACATTCATTCGCCGTTAATGATTAAATCATTCCTAATAGAACTGCCATGTTCTTTTCTCATTGCAGTTCCAGAACCTGAGTAACACTCACATTACAATGAATGTAAAATATAGAAAAGTTCGTTGGGATGAACTAATACAGTAATCCATTCAGAAATACTGTTCATTTGCAAATATGAAACAAATAACAGTTACATAAAATGCAATTACCTCATTGAACAGGAGTAAGCGAGGGGTTTACAAGATCAGCTTCTTTATGATGGTCATGGGTTCGATTCTTGTTCAATCCTATGGTGATGTCAGGTACGTAACTATTATTTACAAGACTTGGCAAACCAATATAAACCATATTGTCAAAATTACCATTCTTAGACCGCATAAAAGTACATTTTATTTTTACTTAAAAATATTTTTGTGATATATATATATATATATATATATATATATATATATATATATATATATATATATATATATATATATATATATATATATATATATATATATATATATATATATAACGTGGAAAAGAATTGTGTCAAACCGATGTTTGATGAAGTAAACACATTTAAACTGAGTGTAAACATGTGATAAAAAGAATCTGAAATAAATTTTCATTTCATACGATATTTATGAAACTCGTGTGTTTTATATCCTCGCGCTAAGGCTCAGAGATATAGAACAAACAACTCGTTTTGTAAATACCGTATGGAATGAAAATCCATTTTAGATCATATACATACATATTATTTATTTATTTGTTTGTTTATTTATTATTATATTTTGTTTGGTGAATGTTGTATTCTCTGCATGACTGTTCACACACAGCTAAATCTTCTCTCCTTTTTTTAATATCGATTTGTAAAAACTGGTACAA
This sequence comes from Pteria penguin, assembly GCA_035048485.1. Lineage (NCBI taxonomy): Eukaryota > Metazoa > Mollusca > Bivalvia > Pterioida > Pteriidae > Pteria > Pteria penguin. The sequence goes on along the minus strand of CM068581.1, from coordinate 60,903,226 downwards.
ATTTAAGTAAATAGGAACTAATAACATTTATAACGAGAAAAGACTATTGGCGGTTCTTCTGTTCGGTGAACTTTGTGATCCTAGACACATCTCAATATATTGCCAATCATGTTTTACCGTCAAATTTTATAAATACATAAGGTGACGGTACAACGGGTGTGAACTGAATCAACAACCGTTGGTACCCAAAGAGAAGTTGCTGTTAACACCATAGCAATACAAACCGAACTATAATGCCTTTATATGGTTATCAAGAATTATTTTCCCTCAAAAAACCAACAAGATGGCAAACAAAGGTCAATAAACTTTTTATGCAGGAATCAAAACACTGTTAAATCAATTTTGTTTTTCGATTTTGATTTTAAACTGTATTTTATTTCTTTTAGCTGTTTTACGCTTCCATTTCAAGGGTTACTGTAAATGTAGCCAAACGGTCAAGATAAATAATGGCCATCATTCCTCAACTACACTTCATGTATATTTCAAATTAATTAGATCGAGTGGTTAATTTCGTCTCATTTATTTTTTACCACAAGTGTAAGAAACAATTCAGAATTATTTCAGTAGCGGAGTACCTCGAGGCAAACGCAGACAGACGGACTTTCTATTTGTCCCGTCTGCGTAGGGATCGAACTTACTCTAGCTAGAGACGAGAGGCTAAAATGAGCTGCAAAGCATTTTTTTTTTCGTCCAGCGACATCGAAATGAAGTGTGCATTAGTTTCTTATATTGCACACCAATATCCAAATCGCAAGCCCCAGTCTGTGAGCTTGCCCACGCTTCAATCTTTGTTTATGAATGTTACTTTGATATACAGCGGATTAAATCCTTGAAAATTCAGATCAAAACACGATTAAAAGATCTTATCATTGTTTGTCATATTCATGTATAGGTATATATCGTTTTCATATACACATACTTGTACCTAAATACCTTTAAAAATTATCGTAAGAAAACGGCATTAAAATCTTTTAAGCAGATAAGAAAATTACTCAGCCTTCTAGAATTTTTATGCGATGTGTCATATAATTAAAGTTGTGGAGAATGCTCCTAAACAAGCAAATGCTCAAAAGTAGTCAGTCGTCTACATGATGTATGGCTCGACACATACCCTCGCCACTGACCGCATATACATCAAGCTCTAATTGATTTTCACGTAAGCAGAGGACCATTTGTCAATATTGGAAGAGAGCGGACATGCTGGTAGCAGTTGGATGTCTTGAATGATGTGTATATTTCATGGAACACTTAGCACACCTACAGACAGACTAAAATGTTTCTGCCAGAACCATCTCGTATATCTTACATATGTTTACGGACATGAACAAAGCGCAGTCTGATATTTGACACAAATTACCATGGCCGTAGCAATTCCGAAGTCACTCGTAAGACCAAATTAATAATGACTCAATTTGAAATTATATGTAGTCTTCCGACCCCAGTTTTACTCGGAGCCATGATGTTTAATTGCTGTCAATTTTCGAGCCTTGATTATAACGTTCAGACTTCGTCAAAAATTATCTGGTCGAATATCAAACACCATACTGCCATTTATATCTGTTTTTTCCGTAGGAAATGTAGATTTCTGTTGCGGAATTATTCGGTGAAAGTAAGATATTAAGGATCGTATTTCATTTCTCATCTGTTTTCCAGGAAAAAAAATATTCATTTACGTCTGTTTTCTTGGATAACATGTAATCAAGACCAAGAATTGAATGCTTATGTCTTTTCTGTGCTAGATTGTAAGACAATTTGGTCATTTATTGATGGCTATATTTGGCTGAAGCGTTGCACTAGAGGGTCTCTCACCTTTGTGAAATTTGGGATTTGATCCCAACTTGTTGCAAGTCTTTCCATATAGCCTTTTCGCTGGATCCAATCTTAGATTGGCCGTCATCATAAAGATAAAATATGCGGGTAAGAAAAACAATCAGTTCATTACATCTGTCTAGAGTGTACTGAACTAATTGTTTCTTCAAGAAAAATACAATAATAGTTACAAGGAACAAACTAACTCCCCAAAGAAAGCAAAACAAGTAAAAAAAAAAACGCAGCCCCTCCCCAAAGCAAACATGAATAAAATGCAAAGAAAATAAAGTAAAAAAAAATTCATGAAATATTAGATTAAAACAAATCAAAACCAGAACAAACAAAACAAAAGCAACAAGTAAAGACAACAAAAACAAAAAAAAAAAAAAAAGATTCGGTTATTTACCGTCATACGAATTTCGAATGAATCTACATGTATTTTTAAAAGAAAATGCCCAGATTATGATCATAACGACGGAGGGACAACAAGTAGAATTCTGGTAAACTATGTCATAGCTAATTAGGGAAAATGGCATTTGCAGAAAATTCATGATTCCCGGTACAAGTAACAGGATTATTCATAAGGGTATTTTATCAGGGGCGGAAACAGTTTGGAGTTCGGGAGACAGAGTCAGGCGTAGGGTCTTGGGAGTTAGGCCCTCGACTGGTCCAGCTCCTACACTTCGACAGTATTAGGACCAAAAATCGTGCAATTTCACCGTCCTAAGTCAGTGCCACAGTTGCCGTGTAATCGAAGCTTTTCTGATGTCTTTCATGCCTTTTCCATACGATTTTACTATAGTTGTACCTGTGGTGAACTTTGTTACACAGCTGAGTCAAATCTGATTTTTCAGCTGCATCGCAAAATCCGCCATCATCTCTCGCCATTAATTCTGGTGGACATGTGGACAGTAAAGAAGCATCTACAGACGGGGATTTTTGAATAGGATTGCGACCTGCCATATATGCTTTCAGTGAGGAAAGGGGAGGGGTTGGGTTGAAGACATATATCTAGCCCAATTGACTCCATTCAATTTGATTTGCGATGATCCAGTTCATACGAATCTGTCGCGTAGACTCTCTCTCTGTGTGTGTGTGTGTGTGTGTGTGTGTCTGTCTGTCTGTCTGTAGGTGTGTGTGTGTGTGTGTGTGTGTGTTCCACTTATTCCAGTAAACGTATTTAAAGTAACAATTTACATTTGTACTGAAGGAACATACATACATACATACACACACATACATATATATATATATATAAATATATATATATATATAAAGCACAAATAGAAACAGTGAAACACCTGGGAAAACTATGGACCTTGGATCTCCGAAGAAATACCCGTAGAAAATAAAGACAAATTAAACAAACATATAAAGCACAAAAACACTACAGCTAACAAGGCACCCCATATAGAGGGTCGGATGCATGACAGCTAGGTGATTCGGTACCATAGGTCGTGGGTTCGAGTCCCAGACGGGGAATATGGGGTGCCTTGTTAGCTGTAGTGTCTTTGTGCTTTATATATATATATATATATATATATATATATATATATATATATATATATATATATATATATATATATATATATATATATATCGCAGATTATAGGTTAAGGAAGATGAATACAAAAGTAAATTAATTCAGATAAACGAATCAGCAGGAGGGCTTTTAATTAATAGATATGCAACAGCGGGGGATAAACAATGATAAGTAAAACAGACAAAGGGATAGGCAAAGAAAAGGACATATCAGACATTCATATAACTGTCAGACAGAAAAGAAAGGACAGATTTGTGCACATACGAGACAAAATGACTGATGGCTAGACCTCCCTCAATATTCCCATTTTGCTCAGTATTTCCACACCTTGCTCACTTCATATAAAATTCGTACCACATGGCGCATTTCTTCGTTGTTTCCCTAATCCGTTCCGTTATTCTGATTGTATTAAACACACAATGTCTTTCTCTCCCGCTTTCTCCTGTGCTTTGTCTTATTTCGTATGATTTATGCACTGATTTTTTTCAAAGCATTAAGAAGTGGTATGCTATTCAGAAGGCGGAGATAATCATCTGGTCAGGGAGTTGGTCTCGTTATCGGAATTTTTATGCATGTTTTGAATCTTACTGGATCCACTGTCATATTGAGTGTCCGCTTGATAACCGAAGAGTAAAACAGAACTCAATTCCTGAAGTGACTTTATGAGCGAGTTGGCTTAGTTATCGAAATATCCCTGCATGGTTCGAATCTCTGTGGATGTCATGTTGAGTGTACATCTGGTGGCTGAAGCCGCAGTCAGTTCCTACAGTTGACTTTTATACATTTAAGATATTTGATACCTAGTTCATCACAGAAAGCGTACTCGAAAGCAGGTTGGAATGATACTCATAATATGTTCATAACTTCTACCAGATCCATTTAGAAATAAATAAATAAATAAATAAATAAATAAATAAGTAAATCTCTTAGTAACGTCATTGATGACAACGTTCAAAACTAACGTGTGTGAGCTTTTTCGTGTCTACGCATTAGAACAGGGTTACCATGCTAGCGTTTTACAAAAACGGACAGGGTGTTGGCGAATCCCTTGTCAAAAATATCCGATCGGCGGTGAAACTCAATTTCGAACAAGCTTAAGGATTCGTCGATACCCTGTTAGTTTTTGTAAAACACTACCATGGTAACCCCTAAATATGACAAAATCAATGTTATGATTGTATCTCTGTTTTCAAGATTCTGTTTTAACCCTTTCATCTTGTGGGAATGCACATAAAACCTCTCTTTAGTTGTTTTTGATTAAACAGCATAAGTAAGATATATTCGATGCTTGCATAAGTTGCAAATGACGTAAATGCAGCATTAGGTAGATCATGAATAAATTGATACATTACATCTAATATGATGCAGTTAATACCAAAGGAATTTTGTTACCTTCTTACCACCATCGTATATTTATAATCTTTATATCAAACCATTCACTAGTGGGCCTCTTATATTCCTTCGTTACAATGTAGGGCAGCGTCCGTCCAATTACTGAAAGCTGAAAAAATAATTATCACACTATATACGAGTGTCAGGTTTTTTTCTGGAAGCGTGTGTACTTCGCGTCTTCATGTGATAGCAAACACAGAAAAACGCGAACAACTGGCAAATTCTGAATAAAGAGTCGACAAGCAAACAAATATGTGAAGAAAAGAAAACTTGAAATCTTGATCAATATACTTAAGTGTCTAACATATTGTTGATTTAGTGAGCAATTTTTTTTTTATTAAAACGGATATCAATAAGTATTGATACCTTTAAGTAATCAATAAAAAGACTTCATCAATATAACATACTGCAATATTTTGATTAACTACCACCATACGTTTATAGTGGTCGATCAGATAAATTGTATATGGTGTATGAAAGAGTGACGGGCTTGCAAGCAGACCGGACTTAAAAATGTTCAGAACTTTGGGTATACAAATGTTTATTGCCAACATATGTATTATTGTATGAAGCGGACACATGGTAGGTATATCAGTGTTCTTCTCGGCAATAGAAACGTACTATAGAGTGTGTTTGGCGAACTGACTCAAGCAATTAGCGTGGAACTCTTGAGATAGTATGGTTATATCACGGCACCGTTTTGTGGATTCCAGTGATACAAAACTATTGAGTTTTATAAGAGACAAGAATAGGGTATATATAATTAAAGAGGAGTGTTTGCGGTTTGCATAAAGAAAGAGTATACGTTACAGGTTTTAAATGTGGACAAAAATGTTCAATGACATTTGTTTGATATCGACCGGGTGAGGACGTATTCAGATCATCGTGCAGCAGATATAGTCAATCAAAACGTAGCATATCTATATAGGACATATATACGACAAAACAAATGTAAGGGAGTACGAGAGAAAACCAACAACAAATGAAGAAATCAAGGATGTAATGTTGTGCCCAGTATCGAAAGAGCTTCGTGTTAACTTTACGACTCGAGACAAATTCATTCCAAACTATGACGGAGATTATGAAACTGACTGTCCTTCTTTTGATTTTTAAACTGTGTATTTGCATCGATGTTCGACAACCAGACGAACAAATTCTCCACCGGCATATTAAATCTAAGAACATTAACAAGCTTATACGCCCCACGGGTAATAATGGCAGTGTGAAACTTACCGTGAAGCTGGGTATGAGGTTGTCGCAACTCCTCGACATGGTGAGTTATTATTAGTATTTTTATTTTCTATTTATAATTTCTTTTAAAGAAAATTCTTACACTTAACAAGTCGATTTATAAAACGTTGGTTGGTTGGTTGGTTGGTGATGTACGTCGCTTTCAACAATTAATCAGTTATATCGCGACATGGAAGCAGGAGGTAACCAACCTCTTAAACATAGTGGCGCAACCCGGGAATCGAACTCGGATCGTCGGCGCCGCAATCCAAGCGCTAAACCACTACACCAAGTCTGCCCCTCGATTAATTAAACGTATATTTTGATGTGCAAATTTAATAAATTTTGTCCTACTTTAGGTATTGCATGTTTAAATTTTTCTCATAGTATGCACTCGTAAACACATTATGTCGTTTATTTATTAAATATGTGTGTAATTATATTTCTATATTTATAAATTTAAAGGAGGGGATGTACTATATAAGTTAGGAAGGGGAATATGTAGAGTTAATTCGGACAAAATCGGTTTTTAGCCACTCCAATCCTTCCCCGTGCTCACAAATGCTTTATTGTAATATAGTAATAATTAGATTTCATCTCCGCATTAAAAACATAAATAATGATGAGTATTGAACTTCTGTGGCTGTATTGGGAATAATGCTTGATTGAAAGTTATCTCAATTAAATCCAACATTTGTGATATTCCCTAAGAGAAAATATAAAACTGTTCATATGTTTCCGGAATCCTCCTTTTATTCTTCATACCGACAGCTGGTCCGTTAATATAATCTTTTCATCCTTTGATCGATTTGAATCACCACAATTCGGGGCCGTTAGCTCCGAAGGCAGACTATTCAAGTGACTTTAGTTTTCGCCCTTTGCCATTTGTCCGATTCATAACTAAACTCAACCGATAATGCAATGATTCCAATCTCGTTTCTCTGTTTCTGCAAGCAAGTTTACCTCTTTCATCAACCATGCGTAATTTGTCTTCTGGAATGCTGTGCATCAAGTATTATGTGTTCTTGGAAAGACATCATGGGTGTACGAGGTCGTCTTGCTGAAGCAATAAAATTCAAGTTTGCATTGCATGAAATCACCCAAGATGCCTTCGAGAATAAAAAAAACCCATAGGCAGAGATATATTAGATAGATATATAATGTATTCCTATAGCATGTTCTTTGTATACTATGATTTAAAAGTATCAAAATCATGAATTTAGTATGCACATTTTCTGTAACAGTTTGTGAGAGCGAACAAGTGGCGACATCTTTAGAGAATTATCGTGCAACAGATTGAGTTACATCCAGAAAATTTGACTTTAAAAAGTTTTATAATATTCTGTATATCTAAAACTTAATCAATAAATCTGTGGTAAATGAAATGAAGATAATTTGTTTCAATATTCTCTAGTTATTTACCTTTCATATAACACTTTTAGCTTATCGAGTATTATATCTTTTGTTTATCTGGTCTTCATGGCAGTCATGTAAACTACGTATAGCGACTTCATCAGATGCAAGTATTGTGGGGTACACAAACGCCTGTGTCATCAATGTTTATAAAGTCGAAATAACTGTACCTGTTTTAGTGTAGTTAGATTTCTTACATTATACACAATAATGGGAACGTGCATATCGTAAAATGCGTGTTAGTTTAGTTTAATTAGACATACTGTATTTAAAATTGTCAAAGTACGTGATATACATATGTAATAATAATGATAAGAGAGGGATGTGAAAACAAGAGAAACGCTTATAATAATTCATCTCCCAAAAATTTGTGATGCACAAGAACTTTTTCTTTAGAATATAACATCAAATACAAAAGTGTCAGAAGACAAGGGCATAGAACCTGAAGTCGGGTTTTTCAATGATATTGAACCCAAATCCAGCTTACTACACCTGTCCTTTATTCTGCGTACGGTATCGTTTCATCGAAAAACTCAACCTTAATTTGTTTTTCTCTGGAATGTAATACAGTTATGTGTGAACAATTTGGTCTTCGACAATGAGACCTAAAAAGAATAAGTGTATTTTACTATCTGTACAATTCCTGATTTACATAGCGAATTTGATGAAACTTTACAAGAATGATCTATCTATTATATTTCACTGAAAACAAATAACTTACTGGGAATCTAATGATAGAGAACTCTCTCGTGAGGACCATTTTGAAAATCAAAGCCATATATTTCTTTCCACACATTGTTGAAATTTCGATGAAACTTTGCATAAATGATCTACTTAAGATTAAACAGAGCTACGGATATATAGAGAATGTCTCGTGCTTTAATATGACCGCCGTCTTGGAGATCTTAAAATATTCTAAAGCACCTCAGTTAAAACTTTTCATGAATGATCTACTCATAATATTCGTCAATTGTAAATAATTGCATAGTATTACATAATAGATGGATGGATGAATTAAAGAATGCATACTCTGAATGAATTTGAAGCATTGCATTGCTCTCAGTTTTGGAACCAAGTTTCAAATAAAAGTAATTCCTTTTAGCTCTTAGAACTGACATGAGAATGAGCAACACGTTTCCGATTTGTGTCTGTAAAACGGTACGATAGGAACGTAAGTGCAGCATATCCTTGTTTGTTCGCATTAAGGAAGTTAACTTCGAATATTGAACATGCTGTAATGGAGGAATAAATCAAAGTTTTAGTTTCCCAAAGCTGCATATGCATCATCGATTTTCACAAGTGGGTCAACATGATGTTATCAAAATAGTTCAATTCTGTCATAGAAAATTCTTACTAATTTATGAAAAAATGAATAATTTGCTAATTATTGAAAATACTTTCTTTTGTGTGTCGCCTGCCCAGTAAAGCGACAATTGAAGATCAGTATGTACTTTTAATCTATCAATGTGACTGTCTGTCTGTTCATTTTACGCTACTGTTTAAAAGTATCTTCGAAGGCAATACATGCACGTCAGTCACTTCTTACACGGCAATGTAGTTACTTTACGTGAACATAATGGGGTGATTATAAGGACTGCGTCGACAAATGCCCATTGATTCTGGGGTCAGAAGTTAAAAGTCAAGGTCACAGCATCTAAACACCAGCAAAATACTGACAAAATGTGGTTACTGTATTGTCATTGGATAACTTTTGATTTTTCTGATCAAAAGTGATCACATGACAAAAATCTTTATATTCCATTTTCCTTAAATTCATTTTATTTTGCCCATAAAAAAACTCATAAACCATAAGAAAAATCAAAAGTTATCAAATGACAGTATGATAACTGAAGTAATATCGTTAAATTCATACCAAATGGGATACATACCAAGCAGTGGCGGATTTAGAGGGAGGCCGGGGCCCGCCCTTTTGGCCACATATTTACTAGTAAAAATCCAGATTTTGCACCAAAAATGGCTGAGAATTTGGCTAATACACATGCCCCCCCCCTTTTCGGAAATCCTGGATCCGCCACTGCCAAGTCGTGAAAAAGAAAGAGGTATTTTGATTTTGAGGTCAAGTGTCAGTGGCCAACGACACAACATTAGAACAAAAAACGTAAAAATGTTTTAATATGTTTCCGGCGTCGTCACAAGCCACCGTGACGGTTACTGAGTACGTTTAAGACGCAAGTCTGGTTTAAGTCCTGAAACATTGCAGGCAAGTTTAACATTATATCACCGAATTTCCTACTATTTCATTCAAATTGGAATTTACTATAATCTAAAAATAGAAATCGCGGAATATTTCGGCTAAAGAATGTTTAAAATAGCTTGTAACGAGTATTTTGTCGAACTTTCTGACATTAGAAGCAAGTGAATGGCGAAGTGAAATGTGAGTAATGTTTTACTAACACATTTTTCGATTTCTTTTTCAATTTTCCTTTTGTCTTTTGCTTGGGTCACATTTCGGACTAGAATATTGTATGCCTTTCACTTAGAACCAGGTGGATTTCATGCAGTAAACTGCTTTCACCTAGTCGATACTGCAACAGTGTCGATTACAAATACATGAATGAATACACGTGCCGTATTAAAAAAGATAAGCAAAACCATTGATACACTCACAGCCTGGCTATCATATTAATCTTAATCAAAGTTTCATGTAGAAAACCGAACACTCTTTAAAACTCAAAAGCATAAGATGCAGTATCTTGAAGGATCATTCACATTCAACAGTTGAAAATTGAGTTATCTTGTTCTACCAGATTGGTTGTATATAACGCATTAGGACAAATTTTTAACATCACGCAATAACGAAATTACGCTGAATCAATATGTAAAAGTGAATGCTTGTCGTGTCCTCCTGTATTTGTAACATATCACAGTGAGTGAACACAAATTCGCCGTCCTGATTGACGTGCGGTGTCATTACGTTTCTTCATTAACACTTCACGAAGACTTAATATTCTTCCGCCTGTCCGAATCATTTCCGAGAACAGAGTTAGTTCGATCTAATTTCGGGAATTTGGCATCAGAACATGCCATTTGAAGATCGAACACTCTTGATGGAATGATGGCGGAAGAATTTTATATTCATTACTTTGAGAGTGTGCATACAATTCACTTTTGAATAAATCTATGTAGTCTGTGTAGCTTTTCAACTAAACTGGGACGTTTGGCTTGAGCTACTACCACAGAGAAAGTAATTTATACATTGACATTCATTTTTCTTGTTGTTGTCTTGTTGTTAAAGCGAATTTCGGTTGCTCAAATGAGATGATTAGTAAAGAGAGATATTTAGAATTGAAAATTATTTATGAGTATCTTTCAAACGACACAACTTTCTATTAACCTCAATATTTCCGATATTTTTTCCAAAACTTTTAAAAACAGAAGTGGGTTGTGACTCTTGACACAGTCAAAATGGGGAATATAAAAAGTATCCATGGGTTTAAATACACTTTGACAGATATTTTTGAAAACATTTTGAAATTCAAGCATGCTGAAACAAAGAAGAAAAAGATATGATCAGAAAATATTTTGATAATAATTTTTAAGTGCTAGAATGTATCTTAGGATTATAGACAATCGTAAGCTATCTAGTGCAACTTAACTGTTAGATACATATTACCTAGTGCACAGTATAAGTCAAATTATATATTACCTACTACACAGTACCTGTCAAATTCATATTACATACTGCATAGTACTTGTCAAAGTCATATTACTTAGTGCATAGTACCTACAAAATCCATATTACCTAGTGCACAGTACTTGTCAAATTGATATTACCTACTGCAAAGTACTTGTCAAATTTATATTACCTAGTGCACAGTACTTGTCAAAATCATATTACCAAGTTAACAGTACTTGCCAAGTTCATATAACGTGATGCACAGTATTTCTCAAATTCATATTACCAAGTACACCGTACTTGTCAAATTTATATTACCTAGTGCACAGTACTTGTCAAATTCATATTACCTAGTGCATAGTACTTGCCAAATTTATATTACCTAGTGCAAGTACTTGTCAAATTCATATTACCTAGTGCACAGTATTTGTCAATATCATATATAACTTTCCTCGAAAATTATTATAATACATTTAAACAGCTATTTACTGATATAAGTGTTCACTATTTGTGATTTTCTTCAGGACGAGAAGAATCAGATAATGACAACAAGTGTATGGCTAAGACAGGTAAGTACATCATTATATCAAAACAGTATTATCACATACAAAACTAATATAAAGGCTTAATAAATAAATAATAGAAATGTAGTCGGTATTTTCTGATAATATCTGAGTATTAATTCTGTAGAAGTAAATTCTCATTTATAGTTTTGAGAATAACATGTATATAAACCGATATCATAAAGAATCACTTAATTACATAGATGGTAAACTTTTACAAAATGATAGGCATAGAAGCAGTTTTCCCGGTGATACCGTTTACAGAACATTCTGGTAACTATAAATAGATCGGGAATTTCCGAAATGTCAGTCTCAGCTTATAGTGATAGGGTGGACCTACACAAACCTTACGCCAATAATATTACATATGTTGTGATACTATTTCACACACTATAGTATATCTATCTCAACGAGTCATGAGATGATAATATAAATTCAAACCATGTTCACAAACGGTTACATACAAATATTTCACAATATCATTTCATATAGCATCCCAAATAAAATATTCCACAAAATGCGAAAATGACTGATGCAAATTAAGTCTGGCACACACAATAACGGGCAATACTCATAATATAAATAAGTGGTGAGACTAGGTGCTTGGGAGGAGTAAGTGTGTTCCCCTGGCTTGCCAAACCCGCCAAAATACACAGAACATACACAAGTTGTTCACAGCCAATACAAGAAATGAAAGTACACTAACACGGTGTTGAAAGTGCAGCAGCCACGCATCGTCAGAAAAATAATGATTGTATAAAACATAACTAATTATAAAAGATACATTTATCACAAAAACATTTAATTATGTGGAAATACCCGTGGGATTTATTCTTGAAAGATCTAATCAAACTTATATGGTATGTGCATGAGGTATGGATAATTATTTGAAACTTGTGTTATTATGTACTGTAATTATAACTAAAAAGTACACGCATAATTGGTTATTATAATTAAATAGTTACACGGGAGCCCGTGAAGTCGGTCATATTATAGATACAGTTCATTGACCCTATGTAAAATCCAGAGGATATAATATGCTCCATACATACGGTGCTTATCTAGCAGTATCCTCGAGAGACACTTAAGCTGTTGCTTTATGTTGGAATCATAAATCAACTTGTAGATGACATATGCGGTAATTGATAATATAAATCCCTAATTACATGAAATATTTGAGTTGTTTTTGATAATTGATACAGGAATGGGTGGATCTTCGGCTTCAATGGGACCCCCAGAACCACGGAGGAATCAACATGACGCACCTTCCGTCCGAGGATTTATGGATTCCCGACATCCTGTTGTATAATAAGTAAGTCAGTCCATGATATAGGACCGGTATTACGTCGTAACTCCTGAGGCCTCGCTTTATGTGTCCAATACACAATGCCGTTGTAAAACAGATTTGTTTGAAAGATGTCATAAGAACGCTGATGTTATCAGTGTCCTTCTTGTGTAATAGAACTGAAATGGGTCAAAGGAAATATCGGTTACCGAAAAAAGAAAGCTGTTCCTGTAATTCAGAGGTGGAGTCCATCCTCTCCGTTTCAGATACTGTACATCTCGGAGGTAGAGGACACATTCTATGCGTAACCACTGATAATGTGTTTCATTCATACAGTATAAAAATAATGCAAACCGTAACGGATTTTAGTGAATGCGATTTAATGTCAATATTTTTTTTGCTAGCAATCTTTATCATAGTTGTGTTTGACCATATTGTTGTTCCGAACAGGAATTCGCTGATATCATTAAATGTATGCAAATTTAAGATGGTCATGAGTTTTGTGTCCCTTGTAATTACAGTGCTGATGGCGAATTCGTTGTCACTCTGATGACAAAGGCGACGGTGTACTACAATGGTAAAATTGTCTGGGAGCCGCCGGTTATCTATAAGACATACTGTCCAATAGACGTCGAATATTTCCCTTTTGACATGCAGGAATGCTTCATGAAATTTGGTTCCTGGTCATACGATGGACACGAGGTAAGACGAGAAGTATATGCAGAATACTTCTATTATTTGTTTGTTTCTTGTTTTCACCATACCATTTCACTTGTTCCCGGATTGCGGGACGTTGGTAACCTCCTGCTTCCATGTCGCGATATAACTGAAAAATTCTTAAAATCGACGTAAAACGCCAATCAACCAACCATTTTACTTGTGGTGACGGCAGACGTCAGTCGTGTCACATGCCCTCAGGTTTTACAGTCTCGTCCGCAAAGTTAGGGCACTGACAAGCAACAGGTGGGACTCGAACCCATGACCATTCGGTCAGGAGTCATATATCTTCTATTTCTACCTCCGATGTAACTTATGTATGATTGGTTGATTGATATTTTGCGTCGCTTTCAGCAATATTACAGTTATATCGCGACATGGAAGCAGGAAGTTACCAACCTCTTAAACATAGTGGCGCAACTCAGGAATCGAACCCGGATCGTCGGCGCCGCAAGCCAAGCGCTTAACCACTACACCAAGCCTGCTCCTAACTAATGTATGAAATCAGATGATATATTCTGCATATTACACATAATTTATGTATAAATTCCAGATTCAAAAATTGTGATACACGAAAATGTGTACATATTTTCATACGGATTTGTTTCGTAAATAACTTATAATAGGATTGTATGCAAGCAAATTGTACAGATGCATTTTCTTTATTTGAATAGAATAAAAACCAAAATAGGATTAGTCTAAGCTACTGGATTTCACAACAGGTTCTGAATACATAATTTGTACAAGTATTGGTTGTCAGTCCTAATGACTTTCTCTTATAGGTGGATCTTCAGCACTTATGTGACTCTAAAGCTGTAACAAAGGAAGGAACGAATGAAAAAGTAATAGACAGAGGCATAGATCTGAAAGACTACTACCAAAATGTGGAGTGGGACATCATCAACGTAACCGCCCGACGAAAGGAAAAATTTTATCCGTGTTGTCCAGAACCGTATCCGGATATTACTTTTAACATCACACTGCGCAGACGCACTTTATTTTACTCATTGAATCTCATTATGCCATGTCTAGCTATATCTTGTTTAACTGTACTAGTATTTTATTTGCCATCAGACAGCGGCGAAAAAATCACTTTATCCATATCTATTTTGCTGGCACTTACTGTGTTCTTTTTATTGTTGTCAGACATAAATCCGCCCACTTCGTTCGTGATTCCTCTCATAGGGAAATATTTACTTTTTACCATGATTGTCGTAACAATGTCTATTTTCCTGGCAGTTTATACCCTAAGTATACATTTCCGGAAGCCATCAACACACAAGATGAATCCCTGGGTTAAACGAGTGTTTACCGAAATACTTCCCAAAATTCTTTTGATGAAAAGGCCAGATTTGGACCGGAAGCAGAAAGTAACTTTTAGAACCCCGAACGGAATTGAAATGCGTGAAATTGGCATGCGCGATATTTATAGCAGCACAGAAATGCATCTAAATACAAGTGGTGCAAACACACCAAATACTTTTGAGAACTTCCACAACAACCCTCATACAATGTCTGCCGGAAATGACGACATGTCAAATTATCCAAGGGAGGTTCGAGAGGCAATAGACGGGGTGAAGTTCGTTGCCGACCATCTAAGAAGCACTGACGCTGACAACATGGTATTTTTGCATCTTTTTATTCTATTCAGATTTTAACCTTCCCTGGTTGTAAAGATTTAAATCTCAAAATCATAATTGTCCTATTTTTCAACTTCGAAAAAAGCCCTTTTAAGAAGGATATACATTAAACTCGCATTTCGTTAATTCATTTTCTCAGATATTGCAAATTGTAATAGACTGCTGAAGATTTGAAGCCTTTCTTGAACTATAACTCAAAATAGTAAGAAACGCCGAAATTGACAAAAATAATTAATATCTTTGAATGGAACAATAAATTGTGAAATATTTCTAATTGTCAGGAGGAAAGAGATTGGAAGTACGTTGCTATGGTGATGGACCGGTTATTCCTGTATATCTTTACGACGGCGTGTGTATGTGGGACCCTTAGTATTTTTCTGTATGCTCCGTCTCTGTATGATGGCAGAGAGGCTCTAGCGCTCATGGATCCCAGTGATAAATGTACTTACTGAAACATATTGTCATTGTCATTCATAAATTATATATTCATTAAATACTGACGAGGACTAAAGTCGTTTTATTGCAACAATGTAGTTCTGCTACTCCAGCCAGTAATAATAGACATGTATCCGCACACTTCTCTTCTGACACTATTCTTCGCATTTTCTCGTTCGGTCAGTTAAAGTCATTGTATTATCAATTATATGCAGATTTGATCCTGGATCTAAACGCAGGCTTACCCATTTACGTAAAGAGTATTTCTGCAAACTGTACTACAAGAACGTTACTTCCACATCATGTTGCTCCACAGAAAATCCCTAAGCATCCTAAAGCGTCAGACTTCTCCTATACAGCATTGACCCCGAAATGCTTAAATTGAATTCTTTATACTGGGCTCGAACTCATTTGAAAATGTATTTTTATATACAATGATTATATTGTTATTCAGCGATTTGCACGCACCCTTTATTATAACAGACTTCGTTTCCTGTATTACAGATTTCATTCCAACAACTTTAGAAATGCTAAAAAATATAATTATTTTCAGAAAGAATCTAGTTCTTGGATGTGTATTTTTTAGAATTTTCTATATTAATAATTACAATAATTAATTTCATTGCACTTGAGGAATCTGTCGCTAAATGGACAGAACGCTGCTTTGTATTTTTACTTCAAGCTCGCCTTTGGAAGGTTGGTGTGCGATCTCAAGTTAGGGTAGCCGCAAGTAGTGGCCTTATATGAATGATAGGGCTACAATTCCTTACGCTGCGTAAACTTGCAGTTTTGATAAACGGAATGACCGACATGATTCTACGCATTTCGGCATCAAATATCTAACATATATAAACATTAAGCAAACGATCGGCAATAATAACTTGCCACCGATCTATCGTCTGATGGCTCCAAACACATTTTTCGCAACCTCTGTCAAATTTGTCGGTTTTATATGTAGTCTGAATCATCCCCACGTTTGCGTAAGTGCATCTCGGTAGCAGAATCAAACATGTCGATGATTCAGACTATATATATAAACAAATCGGCATATTTGACGGAGGTAGAGAAAAATGTGTGTGGAGCCATCAGACGACACATCGGGGGTAATAAATAAAGAACATATATACCTTTTAATTTTGTGCACCATATGCGCATTTCGACAACTTATGTCTCTTCAGTGATGCTCGTGGCCGAAATTGGAATTCTCAAAATATATAAGTATTTGAAGAGCAGTGTTAAAACCAAAATGGCCGAAAAGTGAACCAAAGAATCTCTCTAGGGACATAGCTATGCATGAGGGAGATACTCCTTAGTTTTAGAGTGATTTACTTAATTTGATGACTGAAAATTTGAAGTATATATTTCATGTCGGTACAAAAGCACGGAGAACTAGACTTATACTTATTGTTGCCGATCGTTTTCTTAATTGCAATCGGCCGAGGCCGATTGTATATTAAGATAGTAAATTGGCTTTGAGAGCGCATGTGCAAACTCCATCAGCGTGGCATGTCCGGTAATAATCTAGTACTAAGAAACAATATTAGCACATAATTCTGCTGTAAATATTAAGATTTCTAGAAATAAATCTTATAAAATGTTCACAATTAAAAAAAAGAAAGAAAACTTACTTATTTCCAAATATCAACGATAACATCCGAGAGACTTAAAAAGGACAAAAGTGCGGCTAATTTCCTAATAAGGAAAAATGAGGCGTGACTTTAGAAATTTTAGCAGGAAAATTCACAACTGTGCATAAAAAGATGGTTTCAAAAACAAGTACATGTAATTCTAATTCACATTCTCGAATTCGGCGTGACGTCACTGTCTCTATTGGTCTACGTAGATGTCTGAGGAGTCTCGGGGTTTATCGTTAACGATAATGTAACTTTGAGCTCTTCTGCATCATTTCTAGAGGGGTTTTCTTGTAAAATACGGTCGGAAATGTGTAAAACGTGTGCTCAGAATTTAATTGTTTGAATGATGAAATATATTAATTATTCCTTATTACCAAAGTTCCTCCCGGAATACGCATTGCTCTCTATGATAAAGTCCGATGCTTTACCACAAATGTTCCGAATGCTCGTTATCAAAAACCCCGGAAGTCCGACTTCAAGAATAAAGCCATTTGGTTTGTGACCAATAGCTTGAAGATTTAACGCTATTCCGATTGCAACCTAAGATTTTTAAAAAGCTACGCTTGTGTTTATATATGTTAGGTATTTACTCCATGTGATGCCGAAATGCGTAGAATCGTGCTGGCAATTCCATTTATCAAAATTGCAAGTTTACACAACATAACGAATTGCGGCCCTATTATTCATATCGGGCCAATACCTGCGGCTAAAGTTAGGGCTAATTACCACTAAATATCCAGTGGCATGGCTGCTTAAAATTCTGTATATTCCCACCCCATCCACACACAAAACAGGGACTCGGGGCCGCAAGTGGGTCCAGGGTGAATCGCTGATAAGAGAGGGAGGGGGTGTCAGAAGTGAAGAAGGGCGAAACTCCTCGAAGTTTCAGCAGTTTTAGCTTTTGATATAAGCAAATTCCACCCAAACAATGTGCTCTTTAAAATTTTACAAGAACTGCATACATACAAATACATGTAAAATTAATTATAGTAGACATATGTCTTACGAACAATCCGGGAATCGAACCCGGATCGTCTGCACCATGATCCAAGCGCTTGATCATTAACTAAGCACAAGTAAAATGAATGATGAAGTTCTCTTCCGTCGTATTATGAATAAATCAATTTGTATAGAAGGGGGATTCTACACAGTCAAGAGCACATTCCTGTTTTTCGTCTGCCTTCAAGAAAACCCGATTTGTTTGGCATCTAAACGACTACATCTCGTCAAATTATTGGGAATCACGAGCATGTTTTATTGATGGAGGACAAGAATTAACAGCCATTTTCAATCGCGCCGTGGTAGATGGAAATGTTTTATTTCGTTAAATTTAAATATTTCTTCGTATTGGAAGGTAAGTACAGGAACTGTCGGAGATACAAGATAAATCTGAATAACAAACGTAAAACATTAGTGTTCTCTCTGACGTCAGGGGGGTTTTGTTTGGTGTGCTTTGTCTGATATGGCGTTCCACGAATGTGAATGTCATTGTTAGTTGGCAGAACAGATAGCGAATGGTGAGAACAAGACATGCATCGAACATGAAGCGTATGTGGGTTGATCACTTAGGCGTTTAGTTGATTCAAACGAAGTTTTTCACATACTTTCAGAGTCACACCTATACATCTTTGTTATTGAATCGTCCGTAATATGCAAAAATGTGTAAGGGAGCAACTAAATAAATTTTAGAGAGGGGGGGGGGGGGCACAGACTTTTGTGAGCCGGAATTGGTTGGGCTTTTCTGTTTTTGTTTTTGGTTTGGTTTTTTTTGGGGGGGGGGGCAATATTAAGAGCCGGATTATTTATTTTCACACTTATTAATGAAATTTAAGACGGGGATCAAACTTACACCCAAACATTTCGGCCGCCATTCGGGCCGATACGATATACACTACACCTTAATTGGCACAAAACCCCTATCAGAATATTATTATATTTTTTTTCGTTTTGCCCGACCCTTGGGGCCGGAAAATTTATTTTTCCTCCATTGCAAGCCGGAAAATTTATTTTTTGCGAAGTCTCCCCCACCATGAAACTCAAATAGTTGCTCCTTTATACTGTGATGAGATGAAACAAAACCGAATGATCACACTATTTTCACTTGTGTCCCTCGCCCTTAGTTAAGGGTTATTTCTACGTTTTTGTTATAACATTTCGCTAGAGATAAAGTATTGAATTTATCAAATAAATGCAACAGAAGAACTCACTAATAGTTAATGGATATTAAAACAGTGTAACCAAGTGGATAAGGTGCTCGGCTCATGATCGAGAGGTCTTGGGTCCGACTCCCGCCCTGGGCGCACCGGTGCTCTGTCTCTCGGATGAGACAGTAAAAGCCGAGGTCCCTTGTCACGGTAGGCGTGGCACGTAAAAGATCCCTCACTGCTTTGGGTGAGTCCGTTACAAAGGTTTAAATTTGAATGCAGTGCATCAGGCAGATGCCGTCATCATATACGTGAAATAATCGTGGAGTGACGTAAAACAATTCAATCCAGTCAATTAATATAATGGATATTTAGCTAGTTTCGTTGATATCTGACTCATGAGAGCTCATTTTAAGTGAAATCTATGGAATGTTCGGTTCATTTATTCTTTTTCTATTCATTTTGACCCAAAGCCTTGTTTGATATTGCTGTGTTTCATTTCTTCAATGTTGGCAGGAAACATGGAATGAAACCTCTTATGATATAATGACTGATATGTTGTATTCCAATTTCCTAAATTATACTTGAACGCTTCTGTTCATTAAGCATTAAAGGAAATTGAAACCTAACACTAAATGGTCTTTCTCTGAAAACATTTCCTTACCATTGTTGTAAATTTTTAATGTAGTTCAAGTAGATTTCGATCTTAAACATGTCACGTCCGAGTTTGTCAGTTACGGATTTAGAAGGGAGGGGGGCCTCCTTTTTCGCCACAAATTTACAAAGCATATATAGATGTTAAGATTGAAAACACTCAAATAATATGAGTAAAACTCCAGATTTTGCATCCAAAAATGACTAGGTACTTTAGCTTATACTTGACTTTCACATTCCCCACTTTTTGGAAATCCTGGATCCGCTACTGTTATTTCACCTATATTTTAATAATCTGTGTTTGACTCCGGGATTATTTCTGCTATGCTGTAATAATCAGTGCTTGACTCCGGGATTATTTCTCCTATGCTGTAATGACCAGTACTTCATGGTGGAGGAAACTTGGAGTACGCGGAAGGAACCAGTGGACTTGATTACATATACAAAAGAACATCCTCCCCTCTTCCATTAATCTCCCCAGCTATCTATGCCGAGTGTCGATCCATCCCGTGTACACAACAACAAAAAAATATTGTAGGTTGGGGTATGAAATAAGCATACAAGACGTGTTATTATTTTTTACGGTTTGTGTAATCTTTCTCACTTTCAAATCAATTATTATTGGTTCATCATTCCTTTTACTGAAAAAAAAAGATTGTTGAGTATTACATAAACTTACAGATATTTAAATATATTGATTTTTATTTTTATTATTGAATTGTTGGTCGTTATGTATCATGGCACCACATATCTATATTCCTTTTAAAATGAGTTGTGGATCAGCACCAATGAGGGATCTTCATCCGGGCCGAGAGGTGCACGCATAGGCTCGTTTCATTATTAGTCATGACAGTCATGTTCTTCATCCGGGCAACTCCCTCAGCTCTCGATAACGTAGGTTCTAAGGGTAACAGATGAAATGTCTATGAACCCCCATTTTTCCCCTTCTACTGATATATTCTTGTACTCTATCCGTGATTACTTTTCGATGGCCACATAAAATTGCATGCATCCTACAACGTTTGTATTAATGAAGGGGTATGTATGTAAGCTTCACTAACTGAGCTGAACACGATTTATAAATCCCATATCTTATAAGCTTTTACTTATTAAATATAATTTAAAGGGTAGGTAATTACATATATATGTCATGAAACTTCAAAAATTGAGTTTGAAAAATGGAAACGGTGGAGATACTATTTGAAAAAGTCAAGGTTTCATGGTAAAGCTCTTTACATGGAGAAAACCTTGACCAAAAAGTCTAGATACAAGAAGTAATCGCTTTAGAAAAGATTTAATGTACTTATGTAATCTACACACTTATATAAAACATAAATGACGTAAAACGGAAACATAAGAAATTATGATATCCAAAAAAGCTGAACCGGAGCTGGATCCGTTATCTGATACTGGTGCTGATATTATCATATCAATCAGGATTGAACTAAGCCCATATCTCAATCAAACAGAATTCGTTATATTACATTAAAACTGTGTGTGGTTGTTTCAATTACAACTTCATTTCATGGGCAATTAAGAAGATGTGTTTTTGATTTGGGGTCTAACAAGATCATGGGGTTGTGCAATAAGATATCCGACCCTTTATTTTCCATCTTTTTGGGAGCTATCCAACCTTTTCATTGATCAGCAAAATCGAAGTGTACCTCACTGATCCTTACAAGTTTTACAAGTTATATGACCTCATATTAGGACTAAGAACATAGAGGTAATAAGATTACACTAATTTGTTTCCGTAAGGTAGAACATCCCATTGATAAGTATAACTCTTTCATTAATTTGTTGATGAAAATAATCAGTTACATGAAGTTTAGTAATGACGATCTCTCTTGAATCTTAATTTGTACGGTTTTTAAGTGAATCAATTTATTTTCAATATGTCCCAGAGAAAATAATTTCAATCGACTAATACTGTTCTGCAAAATACCTATAAAACGTAAATGTAGCTACCAAATCGTCATTATGGAAGATCATAGGATTCCATGTTATGTAAGCCTAACTGTATCTATATGAAACATTGTAAATGCTTCCTGAAAATGAATATCATAGCTGGACTAATTCCATGACAACTCAATTAAAGGTATTTTATTATATCGTTTACTGGGGGTATGAAAAATAGATTTGTGTTCACCATGCACTTAGATGTTTGATATGGATTTTGATATAGATTTTGTTATCCTGCTCTAGGGGTAATGTGTATTTCTTCACAATGTTCATTTGAAATATAAAACCTGTGCTTTTAGAATGTGGACACTTCACTGATCTGTACTATCATTTCCAAATAAGTGCCATTAGCACAATACTTAAATGAGTAAGTTTAATTAGATATACACATAATTGAAATCAGAAATGTTAATTTTCCGTTATATTTAATACATTATGTTATATAATCAAAGTGTGATTAAAGATGTAAGAACTTACTTACTAATGAAGGGGCTTATATTGTTATAGAAATATGTCCGGTATATACAGGTGACCGCTTCACTGAGGTAAACATGCATTACAGCCGGCTTAGCCATAATACCATATAATTATGTATTTTACATACACATGCGTCAGACTTGTGTTATATTTTGGCAAAATGTCCTAAGCTATAAAAAAGCCCCTCCGATTACAATCTGAAGGGGTTAAAGAAAGGGGAGCCGAAGTCATATATTTCTTTGATATGAGGTGAAGTCAGTGATACAGAAAAAGATACAAGAGTAAGCTAAGCAGCAGGCTACTTTGTTATGATTCGTGTCCCATATGTTGAGAAGCACTGGCGTCCCGTCTGTTGCCTAGACGGATGCAAAGATCTTCAGGATGTACAGAACTGTTCCTCTTCAGATAGCAATCAGATGAACACAATGTAATATGTCGTTCTCTATCAAATTAGCATATTTATAGACAGGGATCATTAGTCTGTCTCTTGTACTGATCTGCCTTCATTGATTTGTGTTCTAGAGGCTTGAATATGTTTTTGGGTAACGACCAGTATTTACATGGTTATCATGGTATATTTGGATTATAAATTCTTCTCATCAGACTCGTTGTAAGTGCAGATCAAGTTTGGTTTGGTTTGGGATAATTTGGTAGAATTTAGCCTGGATACTTAAATAGAATTTTACTTGGGATGGTTTGCTAGAATTCAGCTTGGCATACTAAACTTCTATTGATTTGGGACATTTTGATAGAATTAAGCATAATTGTAAAATAACTTTTTTCAGTTACATATCGTTACATATAACCGCTTTGCAAAACTATTAGTGCTTAACTACCAGATCTAGATGAGGTGTCTCTGGGATTTCAAATCGTTATTTTGAAGGAAAAATGCATTTTTAACTTGTAATAGTACTCCAAGTTTTCTTAGCAAATGTAATACCACAAGTAGCTCAATAGGATGGAAATTCCCGTCGCCTTTTCGGAAATAGTTTAATCTCTTTGCCGGTTCCGTCTCAATGGTGTTCAAGCTCTCTCCTACAGAAAAAAACCTCGAGAACTGGAGTGATTGCACAATACATGACAACTGTTTCATTTTAACGAGAGCAATTTTGTTTTAAGTAATTGTATCGGCGCATCAGCTGATTAAGTGCAATCTTAATGTGTTATCATACATTAAGAGGCATTTCTCTTTCTCCTAAAGAGACCCGTCCTTCCAAACTCCCTTGTGAAATCTCAGACATTAAAGCATCATACTAGACGTGTCGAATAACATATCTGTTGGCAAATTTATTAAACAGACAATAAAGCGACATGTTATCCTTACTGCCAAGTTTGATTGAAGTTGTATTGAGTGAATCAGCCGCAGTCGGTTTTGTTTGATATTATCAATGTCCTCTGTTCTGTGGAATAACAAGAGGAGCACGGGCGCGGATGAATACGACACTTTGTATATTTGTATAGAGCTTCTCCTATCTTATTTGCCTCCTATCGCTGCTGTTCCGACAACGGTATCATATCAAACACAGGTTTTTATCTCTCACAGAAGAAGGGATAAGAAACACCTGAGATAATACAAAAGGTAGCTGATCGAACGCCTACCGTCAATATGTTGGCAATACAACTGCCAAACTGCTTGCGATATGGTGAATTATTCCACAGCGTTTATCTGCGTAAATTACAATTAAAAGCTTACATGTTGCAATTTGTTACAAACAGCTTGTAGGATCAGGTACCTTCAGATAGATATCGATGATGTATCTATACGACCAGATGACGACAGACATAATGGTATACATATTACACAAATAATTCCTGCCATGTGTATGAAAAATAAACAAGTAACATAAGAGTGTTTGGATATGGAAATTGCTACTCTAACATTGTTTGGACATGCCAAGAATTTCCAGGTGGGCTTCAAGCGTTCAAAAATAAACACCGTACACTTTAGTATAAGTAAGCAGTTATACTTTTCTAATTGCGGATGCTGTTTTCATTTGTTTTACAGGCGTGCTTATAAACACACACCTGTTGTAAATTGTTTTCCATTGTATTGTTTTCGTTCGTGAGCTGGCATACGGGATTCCTTCAATGAATTAAAGCTTAAATAAACATTACTAAATGTTTCACATATTGAAGCATTTTCTAAGAAAGTATGTTTGTGTTACGAGAGTTTTCATGGTGATAATGCATTTCAAAAATAATAATAATAAAGATAATAATGATAAATAATAAATAAATAAATAAATGAATAGATAAATAAAATAATAATAATAATAATAATGATAATAAAGATAGCAAATCGAGCAGAAGTAAGTAAAGGGATAATATAAATAGACCAACAAATCGACCATGAAAAAAATGAGACAATAAAAATTAAACAGCAAACCGACCATAGAAAAAGAGGCAATAAATATGGACATCAAGTGAGCCATAAATGGCAGAAATAATAAAATAGACAGCAAACCGACCATAGATAAAAATGTAATAAAAATAGACAAGAAGCTGGCCATTATTATATAGTGAAAAAAGAGAACAAACCATAAACATGTATAAAAGTTAATACTATTAATAATAATACATGTAATAATAATAATAATTATTATTATTATTATAATAACAATAATAACAACAGTAATAATAATAATAATAATAGTAATAATAATAATAATAATAATAATAATAATAATAATAATAATAATAATAATAATAATAGGACTACAGTGGAAGATAGATAAACCTATAAGCATTAAACATCTCCTGTAATTCGAACTAAAATTTATCTGTATGATGAAAGCTTTAAATATAATGAGTAGAAAACTCAAACATTTTTGACAAAATAATTTCACAGTCGGTAATTTAAAATTGATGTTAGTAGTTCCAAACTATCGGATCTCCTTTCCTTACACTATTTCCCTGTATGCCCAAGGGAGACAATCAATAACAGATTCCATGATGATACTCTTTCTATCATTAATTGTGACAACTATATGATCTATAGTTGTATTTTAAGGATTGCAGCAATATAGTCGTGATATTGGTATGACATAAATATCCAGATGTTATATTGTTCTGTAACCGTTATTTATGGCCATTTGTCCGATGGTAATACCGTATCACATAACTGTGTATCGCGTTACATGATTTTACCGAGATGAACATGCATGCTGCTATTTTGGTCGAGCGACAGAAATGTGTCCTTTATCTGTTATGCAAGACCAAATGAGTTTGTTTGTCTGATGTCAACTTTAACCTTGGCTATAACTTTTGAACCGTAAGGGATAGAGACTTCATATTTGATATACGTACTCAACTAATGACACCAAGGTCGTTGACCTTTTGACCTTGACAATGACCTTCACGCTAAAAATAACTTTTTGGGCTTTGGTGCCGCCGGGGCCTTTAGTGTTTCACAAACACAGCTTGTTTTAAAAGTTATTATCTTTCTTTTATAAGTAGTGTACTTGTCCATGAATTCCCAACTACTAAAATCCGTCACGATTTGAATTTAGTCACTTACCAAATTCTATGACGTCATGACATCACAAAGTGCGCGAGTATGTTGACGTTATTGTAATTGCGATTTTCCTGTTTAGGTGGATACTATCCTCTCATAGTGTTACTTTGCATTATTTTGAATTAAGAAACAACACTATGAGAAGACAAAAGAAGTAACCATGTATACAAACATCAGTGGATTAAGTGCTTTAAAGCTATGGAAGCAATTCAGAAAGGGAGTATTTTCGATCATCATGTGGCGCCCTTTTAAAGAAATTATTCTTGCACGGAGATAACTTTGTACACACGATTGTTTCAGAGGATTTGTAACGTTATCCAATCAAATACTTAATCATGTTAAGGCTTTAGCCGGGCTTGTTCAAAGGGCAACATAACTTATGGACTCGATAAAGAAGGATAGTAAACAAAATAAATGTTTTATTCTGCATGTACTTTAGAACTTCTATTCATATGCTTATGTAGCAGAATTCATACTTAAAATTATACTGAGCGCCTGGACAGTTCCTATTCGAGTGGGCACACGTGTTATGTGTATTGCAGTCTATAGCGTGCTTGAGTCGTGACCAAGAGGTTCCTGGTTCGAGTCACACCTTTGTCCTATCGTTCGGATGAGACAATGAAAACACATGCCTTGTCATGGTAGACACTGACATACATAAAACAAAAGACTGACCGGCATCATGATGGATTATCATTCGTAATGATATCGGATAATCAAGGAATTCATTGAGTAATGTAGTTCATACTTTCATATCCATGTATCATATGCACAGAAAAAAATCGAGAGTTTTATAAAATTGCACCGTTTTATTGTCGGACTTACCTAGGTAAATTACGGTGAGATTCAATCAATAATGGCTATATTTGCTTATTTTCATCGTAAATTCACTAGATTTAATTGCATCCACGACCAATTTTCTTCATCTTAGATTTTGTGTACTTTCACTTTCAAACAGAAAGTACAATGTAATTGTCATAAGTAGTTGTTAATTTCTTGTTTCATCGAAGACCGGCGAATCCAGAGGTTACAAAGGAGGACTTTTCCTGGTTATAATTTTCTCCACCATTGTTTAGACAAAAGTACGGAGAACTAGTACTTAATTAATTTTAAAATAAATTCTTTAAAATAATTATACTTAAAAAGTGCCGTATGTGAGAAATACTGGGGGTATTTCTGATATTAATAAATGATACCTATACCAATAGAAGTCAATTACAATTAATAAAATAAATAAATGATAACAAATAAAAATATAAACAAAGTTAACAAAAACCCCGGAAAACATTGTTTACAAAATAATTATTTGTGAATTTTTGCAATTCTATTTTATCTGGGTAAATAAAAAGTCTTTGAAATTGCACGCACACATAAATACATTTCGATTTCACAGCTGGATTTTATCGTGTTGGCTAGTCCAGCTTTGTCTTTTTTAATTTTCTCGCAAGTCCACATATGTGGCATTCCCATAGCTATATACTGGTCGACAATAGAGGCTTTGCCTATAGCTACAGTGATGTTGACTGAGTTTGCATGTTTACCGATAATGTCTGCCGGCCACTCAGTATATCAATTTTTGACTTCGTAAATATTTAACTTATCTGTTTCAGCGAAAAGTGCTCTTTATATTAGACCGAGTTGACTCTGATACGCCAAATATTAAAGTGACATTTATCGAGAAGTAGGAAGGGACATATAAATATTTGCTTTTTCACAGGCTGCATCAAGACACGTCATGCTCTATGTTTAATTAATTATGAATTATCACTTTTATAGGCGATAAAGGAACTTGACACTGAGATGGATTAAGCCACGATACATGATTGTATTGATTCCGCTTAAGTCGTATGATTTGTAGCATATGGCAGATCAGTATCCCTTTATCTATTGAATTAGAGATTTTCGTTAGGTATCTGACACCAAAACCATGGTGAAGTCAAAGAATTCCGATTGAAACGTCATTTCTTTGGCAAAATTTTCCGTAGTTTACATCGGTTTCCATAGATTTGGTCTACGTCAGAGTTACGATCCTTGCACTCCTTTTAATCTCTGCCAACTACTGAAAGTAGTCCTTAGTCAGAAGGCAGAGAATATAGACTGTTTTGCGTGTTTTGGGAAAAAATGTCATCGTATTCAAGTTATCTGGGCAAAAATTAGACAATGAGGTGCAAATGATAGTGTTATTGACAAACTGTATTACATAAAATCGCTGATTTGTACGCTGAGAAAATATAGTGCGGTATAAATTCTGGGTTTATTTCTTGTAGAAGCCCGAATAAAACTAAATGTAACATGGTAAATGCTTTAAATTTAACTAATAAAGCCACTGAAGACCAAGTCATATCGTCTAGAGGCAAAACTCTGATTTTACAAGAATCTTGGAAAACCTGAGACGTTGTCAGAGGTGTGTGTGTGGATTGTAAAGGAACGACAACTCTGCTTTGGAGATTGCTACGTCACACTTATTTTACACTGTACTCCTACTGAAATGGTAGATAACTCTGCATTACAAATAGTTGGTTGATTTGTGTTTTACGTTGCTTTCAACAATTTTTCAGTTATATCGCGACATGGAAGCAGGAGGTACATGTAACCAACCTCTTAAACGTAGTGGCGCCATCCGGGAATCGAACCCGGATCGTCAGCACCGCAAGACAAGCGCTTAACCACTACAGCAAGCATATCCCTCATCACGAATAACTCAATCTAGCTATGGCTTTATTTTTCACTATGACCTATACAAAAAAAATAATAATAATAATAAATCACCAGTCACCCTCCACCATTTTCCAGTCCTGATGTCAGAAAATTTTCCCGTTTCTTTTTCTAGTAGAATACATGCAAGTAAATTTTAAATAAATTGAAAGATAGACACATGTTTGGTATATTTATGTATAACGATTGCCTCTGTCTACATTTCACTCCAGTTACCTCCAATGTTAGGCCTACACACAAGCTGCCGATATAAAGGGGAAGAAACCCTTAGGCAATATTGAAAAACTACTAGAATGATTATTTTTAATGACATCGAGGCGTTTTTACAGTCATCGCTGGATAGTACTGACGTCAATTTTATTTTTGTCAGATAAAAAGTTTTATTGGATGTAACCGACATACAAACTATTGTTTGTTCCGAAGAAAATGAATAATTTAATTTAAAATAACATAAGAATAAACAATTAATAATAAATAAAAGTTATGTGAAGAATTTAGCGTTTTTGTTTTGTGATAAATTTTGTATTTATGTGGTTTATTACATATTCCTTTATTAAGTAGATTAAAATCCTCCAAAAAATGAAGTGTGTGATATATATGTAAATAACAAGAATCACTAAAAATCTAAATAAATTTTGACCACCTGACCTTTTTCAAGTGATTTAATTGCAAACTATATCTATGAACAATACACGTTAGCTAGTAGAAACAGTCTGCATTAATAACAAATACGGGTAGTTTGCCATTAAAAAATACTTTTTTCCGAGAGCAAAATATAATAGTGTGTCATATATAAATATTTTATTTTTATTTCAAAAGTATCTTCGTGTAACAGTCTATTCTTTTCCATACAATGTATGTCTTGGATCCGCTACTTAAGGCAGTGATTGTTGGCGTTTGCATAAAGTTATATATCTTATGCTCACCCGAAGGGGAAAGCTTGCATCATATCATCGACATACCCTACATTCGAATCCGAAAATTGCTGTCAAGTCCAAAGAAAAGCATCGTTATTGTTACCTAAAATGAATATTTGTTTCGATTGACAAGTGTGGCCGTCCATTAGGAGACGCTTACCTTTACCAGGCACCTGGTTTTATCTCTCTGAATTTCATGAATTCATAATGGTCTGTCGTTGAACATTGTCTATAGATGACACTGTGATTCAGATGTATATATGTATCTGCATATTATTACATTAATTCATTTAATGTATTAACTCTTCTCATTCAAGTTTATCACATTTGGACGTTCAGATATCCATTTTTTAGAACAAAGTACCCCGAAAGTACCTAAATGAGCATATTCTTCAAAATATATATCTGGTCCGTGCTTATGACACTTAACGCAATCTCATCTGAGCGTGAAACTGAATGCAATCCGTGCTCAAGAGACTTATCACAATCTCATATGCGTGTGGTATTTAATCCACTCCGTGCTCATGAGACTTCTCACAATCTCATCTGAGCGTGGTACTTAATCCACTCCGTGCTCATGAGACTGTTCACAATCTCATCTGAGTGTGGTACTTAATTCACTCCGCGCTCAAGAGACTTATCACAATCTCACCTGAGCGTGGTATTTAATCCACTCTGTACTCATGAGACTTATCACAGTCTCATCTGAGTGTTGTATTTAATCCACTCCGTGCTCATGAGACTTCTCACAATCTCATCTGAGCGTGGTACTTAATCCACTCCGTGCTCATGAGGTTGATCACAATCTCATCTGAGTGTGGTACTTAATTCACTCCGCGCTCAAGAGACTTATCACAATCTCATCTGAGCGTGGTACTTAATTCACTCTGTGCTCATGAGACTGTTCACAATCTCATTTGAGCGTGGTACTTAATCCACTCCGTGCTCATGAGACTTCACAATCTCATCTGAGTGTGGTACTTAATTCACTCCGCGCTCAAGAGACTTATCACAATCTCACCTGAGCGTGGTATTTAATCCACTCTGTACTCATGAGACTTATCACAGTCTCATCTGAGTGTTGTATTTAATCCACTCCGTGCTCATGAGACTTCTCACAATCTCATCTGAGCGTGGTACTTAATCCACTCCGTGCTCATGAGGTTGATCACAATCTCATCTGAGTGTGGTACTTAATTCACTCCGCGCTCAAGAGACTTATCACAATCTCATCTGAGCGTGGTACTTAATTCACTCTGTGCTCATGAGACTGTTCACAATCTCATTTGAGCGTGGTACTTAATCCACTCCGTGCTCATGAGACTTCACAATCTCATCTGAGCGTGGTACTTAATTCACTTCGTGCTCATGAGACTGTTCACAATCTCATTTGAGCGTGGTACTTAATTCACTCTGTGCTCATGAGACTTCACAATCTCATCTGAGCGTGGTACTTAATTCACTCTGTGCTCATGAGACTGTTCACAATCTCATTTGAGCGTGGTGCTTAATTCACTCCGTGCTCATGAGACTTCACAATCTCATCTGAGCGTGGTACTTAATTCACTTCGTGCTCATGAGACTGTTCACAATCTCATTTGAGCGTGGAACTTAATTCACTCCGTGCTCATGAGACTTCACAATCTCATCTGAGCGTGGTACTTAATTCACTCTGTGCTCATGAGACTGTTCACAATCTCATTTGAGCGTGGTGCTTAATTCACTCCGTGCTCATGAGACTTCACAATCTCATCTGAGCGTGGTACTTAATTCACTCTGTGCTCATGAGACTGTTCACAATCTCATTTGAGCGTGGTACTTAGTTCACTCCGTGCTCATGAGACTTCACAATCTCATCTGAGCGTGGTACTTAATTCACTCTGTGCTCATGAGACTGTTCACAATCTCATTTGAGCGTGGTACTTAATCCACTCCGTGCTCATGAGACTTCACAATCTCATCTGAGCGTGGTACTTAATTCACTCTGTGCTCATGAGACTGTTCACAATCTCATCTGAGCGTGGTACTTAATTAACTATGTGCTCATGAGACTGTTCACAATCTCATTTGAGCGTGGTGCTTAATTCACTCCGTGCTCATGAGACTTCACAATCTCATCTGAGCGTGGTACTTAATTCACTCTGTGCTCATGAGACTGTTCACAATCTCATTTGAGCGTGGTACTTAGTTCACTCCGTGCTCATGAGACTTCACAATCTCATCTGAGCGTGGTACTTAATTCACTCTGTGCTCATGAGACTGTTCACAGCCTCATTTGAGCGTGGTACTTAATCCACTCCGTGCTCATGAGACTTCACAATCTCATCTGAGCGTGGTACTTAGTTCACTCCGTGCTCATGAGACTGTTCACAATCTCATCTGAGCGTAATACTAAAGCCATTCTGTACTCATGAGATTGAGCACAATCTCATTTGAGCGTAGTGCTTAATTTGGGGTTATAAAGCTTTCCGAGAATGTTCTCATCTGTAAGTATCATTAATATCATAACATATGCACTTTTAATTTTTTCACCGGTGAATTTCTGTTTATTCTGGTGGCGAATAACTCATTTTCGTTTTTTTTTTCTATTGAATATATATGCAAAATTTAAAATTTTTTCTTGATATCCTTTATTGAACCCTGCAAAGCAGCGTTCAATGTCATGAATGGCGTCATGATGTACATGTAAATGCCAATCTGATCATCTGGCTCATCTCTGTCGCACACTTGAAAATAATAAAAATTAAGACTCGGAAGAAAGCGTACAGAAGTAATTTAGCTGAAGAAGGTAAAGGAATGAGACATCAGTTAAACCCCTTGTAAACAGTAATTTCATACAATTTCAACAAATCAAAGCTTTGGAAGGAAAATGTTATCATGAAATTTCACAATTTTTTCGCAACTCCTCGATACTATTTTTCAAGAGAAAAGCATTGACTGTCGAAATAAAGTTGTATAAGAAAAAAAAAAAAGAAGAAAACTATGAGTTTACATATACATGTATACTAAAATATGGAAACTGATGTAATAATGGTCATACTAAGTACGAAGTAGTAGTATAAATCGAACAAGAATTGTCAGAGCTGGCCGGAGGCAACCAATTTTAAATCGCAAAAGGTTTTTTTTTTTTTTGTAAGTAAGTAAATCTTCAAATTCAAGAAATATTGTAATATTTAAGTCCTATCTCTTACTGTTCATAAGTTATAGTCATGGTTAAAAGTTTTTTTTAAAGTGGGTAAAACTTCAAGGTCTAGGTCACAAAGTAATAAAATTTGGTACTCAATGAAAGATCTTGGCACATGGAGTACATATGTGAAATATTAAAGCCCTGTCTCCAATGTTTCTAAAGTTATGATCAAGTTTTTGTCTACGGACGACGACGACAACAAGAACAACGATAACGACGATGCGGGGGGGGGGGGGGGGGGGGGGGGGGGGGGGGAGTCGAAATTCTTTCAATAACTGTCATGTATAGAGAACAGTTGGTGCTGGTATTCTGTTTAGAACGCAATTTGCATGTATGAAAACATGGAATTTACTTGAGCAATCATTTCTGGTTTCAGTATGACACTGGCATAACGAGCTCTCTCCATACATATTAACAGTATTTCTAGATAAGACCTGTAACATCCTGAGTATCGTCACGTGACGTCACATAAACAGAATAGTACTACTGCGCACGGACAGAAATTATGAATATAGTTGGGCAGCTTAATAGCCATCTTAGTAAGACACTCAGTCTGGTCGCTAGTTCGTTGTGCAAGGGTTCAATTTCAATACAAAAGCAATAAAATCCATGTTTTGATATCAGGTTTGCGTTCTGATAAATCCCCAAGATCATTCGTCCAAATAACTGTTAAATTGTGAAGCATTTGGTGAGATATTTTGATATATTGATTTAATTTTAACAATATCATTTAAAGCACAAAGTAAACTTGTTATTTAGATATTATTTAATAAATAAATCATTAATGTATGGACGGAAATGTATATTTTATAACTTTACATGAGTTTGTTACATGTCATCATATCATCTTTGGCATCAGTCAGAGACAGACGATTGTCGTAAATCGTCGGCGCCTGCATGATTATTCCGAATGTACCCACTACACATGCGACAGTAAATATCCAGAGAAACAGCCTATCTAGAACCATGGCAACGTATTTCCAATCTTCGATCACCTGAAAAACATACATATTAATGTATGACTTGACCATACGTATATGAAATAATATCACAACTTAGTCATATTTTTATAGGATACTGTCTCCAACCAGCAGGGAATATGCTTTGATATTTACTGAAGTTTTGAATATACCATTTGTCATGTGTATAAATAATTCTTACAGAATTTTCTTGGTCCTCTTTTCTGAGATGCTCGGCGATGAAGCAAACGTTATCCACAGCTTCTCTGATCTCTCTCGGTATTGCTTTACATTGTTGTATGACAGCCTCCGTGTCCTGCAGACCTGTAAGTAGATCTTGTCTTGCCCCGGCACCGGCTCGAATGAAACCTTTATCACCCTGATTTATTCTCCTGTAGACCAAGTGTCTATACGAATCTGTGACGTCTACTCCGTTGCAGGTTTTAGCATTTGTTCTGGTAGATTTCTCTCTATCTAGATTTGGCCGTCGCATCATCAGCAAGCGCGGAAGGATATTAAGGAAAACCCTCCGCACCCATGGCGACATCGTGTGTGTTGAAGGTGAACGAAAATGTACATTTAAGACGATCACAGTTACAAGAATGGACAAAGTCACTAATATCATTGTGAATAACAGATATTTCCCAATTAAGGGAACCACTATACTTGTTGGCGGAATGATATCCGCTAGAAGTAAAAAGAATACAGTAAGTGAGAGCAGAATGGAGATACACAAAGTAATCTTCTCACCACTGTCGCTTGGTAGGTAAAATACCAGAACCGTCAGAAAGGATATAGCAACACAAGGTATAATCAGATTTACAGTGTGAAACAAAGTTTTTCGTCGCATGGTTATGTTGAATGTAATATCCGGAAACAATTCCGGACAGCATGTATAATTTTTCTGAGCAGTCACGTCCAGAATATCCCATTCCACACTAGGGTAAAAATCACGTAAATCCATACCCTTGGATATGACTTCTGTAGAGCCCTCATCTTTTGCACACAAATGCACAAGATCAACTTGAAGTCCACTATATGTCCAAGACCCAAATTTCATTCTACATAGTTGGATGTCAAACGGAAAGAATTCGACATCAATAATACAAGAACTTTTGTAGATAGCAGGGGGCTCCCAGACCACGGATCCGTTATAATGGAGGATTGCTTTTGTCATAAGTGTGACTTGGTAATTACCGTCAGCACTGGAAATACAATATTACACTCACACTAACGAATTATCTCTTTAAAATGATATGTCACTAACTTCCTTAAGTAAATAATTATTCACTTTTGCATTTCGCATTTTCGCATTGCAATAAAATTAATGATCTCTTTATTTCATTGTACCACTGAAGGATTTCGACAGTCTACAGCTTTTACGATTAAAAACACCAATTAATCTATTTTAAGAAGATGAAGTGCAGTTCTATCACACTAACAAAGGGTGCAACAGCCGGAAGTCAGTGGTCACATGTCACAATAAGTACATCTATATTTTGCAGTAAGAGATTACGGTATGATCCTCACAATGCTCTCACCCATCCCTCACAACGGGATTTTAAGAATAGATATATTTCATTATTTTCTCTCTTTTTTTTTTTCTCCAATTTTTTATTTCGTTTTGATAAAGAAAGCATCGTCTCTTGTCTAATTTGAACTTACATTTGTACAACAATGTTGTGCGTACACTTCGAAACCCCTCAGCCTTACTTGTGTTTGTGCAGAATGGAAAAAGGCGAGGTAGTTCCGAATGGTATGCATAGAAAATCAAGTTCGTAATAGGGGAGATTACGATGAATTCTGCATTCTTAAATCTCGTTAAAAATATAATAAAATGTGCTTAGACAAGTGACGATGCTATTGAACAATTTGAATGACAACAAGGTTACAACACAGCATTTTGAAATATTTATCTCTGAAACAAAGGCATGCTAATAGGGTTAGTGCAGTGTTACAGCAATATATAAAACTACGTATAGAGAATCAATAAAGAAAAGAAAACAAGAAAATCAACAACGGTCAAACCTGTGTATAAAGACCACCTAAGGTACCTTGATAAGCGTGTGACCCTTTTATAAAGATGTCCGTTAATGCCAGTTTCACTGTACTTTAATCAAGTACAAAATGTTCCCAGTCAGTGGAATGAGAATTTAATCATTGAAATCTTATTTTCACACTACATGTATATAGGCATCAGGATGTTATCAATGAATTTATACATATGCCTTATCGATATCAACAGAGCTAAAAGGCATAGTTCATGCTTCAAAGAGCTAGATATCTGTAAAAATCTCCTGCGAACAAACAACGCCTTCAAAGAGCATGTAGTTGGTTGGCTGGTTGATTGGTGTTTTATGTCGCTTTCAACAATAATTCAGTTATATCGCGACATGGAAACAGGAGGTTACCAACCTCTTAAACATAGTGGCGCAACCCGGGAATTGAACCCGGATCGTTGGCGCCGCAAGCCAAGCGCTTAACCACTACACTAAGCCTGCCTCTCAAAGAGCATGTAGGCTGTAGATATACAGTTATTATATTAACTTTTCTGATAATCATTGTTTTCTAATTTCCTTTTTAATAGGTATAGTTATTTACATAGGCGGATTGAGAAATTTATGAAAAGGAGGTTTGCAGTCTCCCATGACAAATGTTTTGCACTATCGGTCTGGAAAAGGGGGAGGGGTGGGGGATGCAGCCCTAAAATTGTTCGAAAATGACTTTTTTCCTACCAAAAGGGGGAGGGGGGGGTGCAACTCCCCCTTCCCCCTCTAAATCCGCCAATGATTTAATAAAAGCACTTTCTGCTCAACATTATATCATATATTGCTGAAGGTTCTATTAGTTTGTTCATATAACATAAATGTATATTAGTATTTGTTAGTGTAAGAGCTCACTTGACTCCTTTGAATCATACTCACTTGACCTCTGTGAATCATACTCACTTGACCTCTGTGAATCATACTCACTTGTTAAACAAAACAATATCAGGCTTCCATATTTCTTTAACAGGGACTTCTAACTTCTTGATATTACCGTATTCTCTCGGAGTCCAGCGTAGTCGTTTGTCTGTCCATTCCTTAGTTTGAATTATAACAGTGTGATATTTGAAATTGTAAAGCACGTTCAATAATCAACTCTCGATTTATATATGCAGACCAACTTGACTGATCTGAATGAAGTAAAGATCTCAAATGGTGTGATTTTCAGATTATGACAACAGAAATGTATCTAAGACAGTTTTTGACAACAGAAATTATCTGAGACAATCAAATTGAGAGAAGACTAATCTTAAGATTGCATGAAGTGTACTCAGATACCGAATAGTAATCGACAACAAGCATCCATAACGCCTCACAAAATAGAGGCTATCACGGGTCCCTCCAAGAACAAGGGGTGGGATCATCCGCCATGGAGGAATAAGCATCTCCTGCTGACAGTCCACATCCACCGCAATGCCATAAGATTATCTGAAACTATGTCCTCTATTTTCACGAGTAACTAAAATTTATTCTTAAAATTTATTTAGGAGATGTCTAAAGCCAAGGTAATAAATACATGGACCAAATTAAATCGAGAGTTGACCAATAAATAAATGGAGATACATAGGTGATGCAAACATACTGAAAATAAAAAAGTACGACAAATATAAACGCCCAATGCTTAAAATAATACAAAATAATAGGATTGAGAAAGATAATAAATTTAGAGATACAAAATTAATCATGGCACCTAAATCTCCAAGGTTTAAAATACAATTTAATTTCTTTTCATGGCTTTATAGTAGACATCTTTTACCTTTTAATATTTATAATTAATAGGCGGTATGCAGTTAGTATTGAAAAGCATTATCGAGAAATATTCAAAATAGTTTAAGATGAGAAAGTCCTACTGATAAAGATGCATAAGAGTACATTTCAGAGAGTATTTTTCAATTGTAAACTGAACTACGGTACGAATAATCATAATAATTTTGTAAAATTCTGTAAATTTCGTTCCTGTGATATAAAACAAAATACAATAAATACATGTACGTTTGCTAGTACAACACAAAATGCCACTCATAGTCATAAAATGAAGAAATGAAATGGGAAACACGACAGTCAGTATTACAATAGAGCATTCCCAAGACAATAAGACACTACTAAATAACGAGGTGGCATCGCACTCACTTATTATACAAGACAATATCTGGCAGCCAAATCTCTTTAGCTGGAACATACAACCTATTCACGCCACCATATTCTATGGGGTCCCAGGACAGTTTAAAGTCTGTCCACTCCTGATCAGCAGGCAAAGATGGAAGAAAATATTAGCGAAGTCAGGCGACTTCATTATGTTAGAAAAACAAGAGAAGTTTAAATTAGTACAGATTTTAAAAATACAAAATGTACAAAAACCAGTTTATTGTTGGGATATCTGACCGAGTTTTCCATACTTGGTGTGGTATTCGATTGGCGATTTGCGGCATTTGTAAAGAACTTTTGACTTTTCATTTGAATAAATATTTTTCCCAATTGAACATGATGCAAGGAGCCGTATGCCAGAGATTCTACTTTTTTGCCGGGATTTTTTTATTTTGATGTTAATGCCAACATTGTGACGTCACAGTAACTGATGCAAATTTGTTATAGCAAATCATCGTATGTATGGCATGAAATGAACTATAAGATCAATTGACCCTTCCATTAATGCTGGAAAAAGTGTTAAATCAGATGGTGTCAGAATACTTTTCACCAAGGACATACCTCGGACAAACATTGAAAATGTATTGTGACGGTACGAAATTCAATAAATACAATAGGTCAATTGAAAAAGGGCTATTCACGTGAATGACACGAAGAATTTATAAAATGAATTGGTTGATTGACTAAGACTCCACGTCATATTTACGTCAGAATGCGAGTAAGAAGCAGAATATAATCGTCAAGTGCTGCATTCTGGGAATTGAACCCTGATCGCCTACACTACAGACCAAGCGTTTAACCTCTACACTGGTCCTTCCCTCGGAAAAACAAAGTCATTTTACAATATAATTATATTTATAGTTATAGGAGAATAGGATAGTAGAACTGGAGTGATTAGATGTATGTTAAAATATCTTATCATGCTATGCTATTTTGCACACTATTAGTTATACTGTATACTATCTACATGAAAGCCATGTAATATAAAAGCATACCTGTCTCAACCACACATTTGTTGTCATAATTTGATTTTTCTCGTCCTGAAACATATAAGGAACGCTTGACAAATCTATAATCCTTGCATACATCACGGGAGAGTTCATATAAACAAATAGTCAAAAACGTGTAAGAATTCCACTTATATTCTATGACTAAAATTTAACTAAAAATAC
The DNA here is from genome assembly GCA_035048485.1 of Pteria penguin. Classification (NCBI taxonomy): domain Eukaryota; kingdom Metazoa; phylum Mollusca; class Bivalvia; order Pterioida; family Pteriidae; genus Pteria; species Pteria penguin. The sequence continues at coordinate 60,864,037 of CM068581.1, read as the reverse complement.
TGAAAAGTAATTCTTTGCGAACCACAATAGCGGAAAACAAAACGCATTGACAAGTCTACCAAAACAAGAGGCCCAAATAAGTCTTTACCTGAACGCCTTAAGCTCATGATAAAAATACAAAGTGTCAGAATTTTATCGTGTTAAAAGTTCATTTCAGAATATACCCCAAGACAACACCACATCCCTCCAGAATACAATTTAGCTTGTTATTCATATCACACTCTTCCAGAATACTGTTTACATGTAGCTTGTATCTGTGCAGCTATTCAAAAAGGAGGGTAGCTCAGGGAACTCTCCGGGATCTACATTCCCGAGCACAGTATCTACCCCTGAACAAATCTAACCAAAAGACAATTCTAAAAATCATTATGCAGTCAAATTCTTAATAGAGATATTATCTGTTTAAAACAGGAAAATCAGACAATATAACCTCTCTCCTCCCTTTTACCAACAACAATAATAATAATAATGATGATGATGATGATGATGATGATGATGATGATATTTGTAAATAATGTACAATTGAAGAATCAAGAAAAAGCGTCAAAAGCATCGAAAATTTGATTTCGAAATGGGATTAAAAAACATACATACAAACAAACAAACAAACAAAACTCCCCCAAACATGAAGGCTTCTATATCTAACACATTCAGTATATCGATCTGTGCAGTGCATCAAAGGGGATTCTATGTGCCCCACTTGAATCCTCCGCTAAAGGATCTGACTGATCTTAATACTTGTAAGGGATTTTGAGGTTGTTTGTTTTGGTTTTTGCTTTTGTTTTCTTTAATTTGTTTTGATTTGGGGGGGGGGGGGTGTTTGATTCCTGTTTTTGTCACAAGAATATCACTGCACTTATAATGTAACGGCGTCTGCTTGATGTACAATTCTCAGGAATTTATACCTTTGCAATGGAGCCAACCGAAGCAGTTTGAGATCTTTTACGTGCCTTTTCCACCATGACACGGTACCTCGGGTTTTACTGTCTCATCAGAAAAATGGATTGGAAACCTGAACTTATCAGACTGAGCCAAGCATCTGACCGAGTAAGCTACGCCGGCTCGGTCCCAAAGAAAAAGCGGAAAATGTGAAAAGTTTACGGAGGGAGACGAACAGAACAGACGAACGGACAGTACAATGACCGACTTTGGTTCATGTGAACTAAAACATCCTTAAGTTGTTTTAATAGAACGTGTTTTAAATGTTCAATGCGGTTTGCCATATAATCGCTCGATCATGCGCTTTGAACCAAAGAAAAATTCAGTTCCATACATGCGTACTCAGTTGTATACAAAGTTCAATCTAAAGTGCATAACTGAATTAATACTATACCGATGAATCTTTTATTTGTATGGGATTAAGATAGACATGTTCACATGTACCAAAAATCCCCTAAACAAACAAAAACAAACAACCCCCCCCCCAACAAAAAGCCTAAAACAAAAACAAGATCCAACCCCCCACCCCAAATAAAACAAAACACTTCTCTTATTCTCTTATGGTGAGTTAAAGGGGTTCTGTTACGATGAGTGCAAAGAGAGATATAGCGATATGAGAGAAAAAAGGAGGGAGTCCCCACAGGGGTCAGAACAGAGATCCCCCTGTAGAGGGTTTGCAATCCCATATAACCTCCTCCACGAGTGAATGTGTCAATAAAGCACTCGATGCTGAAAAATCAAAATACTGTCTCATTTCCTTCATATTTTAATATATGGGAATCCTCGACAGTAAAACTACGGAAGGTGTAATATTGGTGAAATAATCCTGAATAAATCAAGACACACGTCCTGGTAAATTCTTCAACAGAATACTTCCATTACCACTTTGAATTTGTTTAATGCAACACAACAAATTGGTCTTGTGTCTATTTAGTTTTCGAATTCAAAACCTGGAATTAACTGAGGCTTTTTCTTTCGCCAAAAATAAATGACAACGAGATGGAATATCAAGAAATGTCATTAACAACATCGTTTTGACCCCAGCGTGTTAACATCTTTCTAGATTTGGCTTTCCAGATATTCATACCAATGTTTCATCGGAATTGTCCATATGGTAATGTAATCAGTGGGGCCGACAAACACAATTACATATCCTCTGTGACAAAATCAAATAAAGAATGCGGCACCATGATGTCAAACAATATTATCTACAAGTTAAATTGGGAAGGGAAGCAAAGAGCATTATTTGAACCTCTAATTCACCAGCAAGTGCTCTCGGCGTGTAATATTGGGCGAGTTGACTCGATTAATATCGCCTTTTGAATGCCCTCGTAGGGTCTATCATCGCTCAGGGAGTTACGTTAAATTATATACAGAAACGACAAGAAATACTTTGTTAAAACTGAGTCAACCATTTAATTGGTGAAAAATAAAGGTCTCCTATGTATTTTGGGTTTTCATTTCTCTGAGCGTTTGGATCATACATTTCACTGATAACTACATTAATCTAGAGAAAAAGTATCAAAGAGAGCACTTCTATATGGTTTATTAATAAAAACTGTTATATACTAGTACAGACGGTCAATAAATTCTTAATGATGTGCATCTTTAAGCTTTTTATCGATTACTTTGTACTTATGAAATTTTTAATTTTCCGCGCATGCTCATCGTGCCTTTTGACTGGAAAAGATGCAAAGGGATTTAGATTGGTTTCAAATTAAAAAGATAACAGAATTTGAGTAATAAAAGAAGATACGAAATTTAATCAAACAACCAAGTCACAATCTTTTGAGCGGTAACATTATTCTATGCAGGTTTAAATAAATACTAAATGCAGTATGATATTACACTTCGTGACATGAAATTTATCGTACAAGGTATAATCTCATTAACTCATTACAACATAGTCCATTATATAATTTTTTTGCAAAATCATATTTAATATTTTATATCTTGTATCACAATATCCATTTGTTTGGGCAAATATGAAGGAAATGTTTTACATGTATTCATTAAACAGATAAAAGATTTAATTATAGAGACATCATGCGTATGAAATGAAAAACCGCAGTGTTTTCATTTTCACACGCTGCAAATTTATATATACAAGAACGTGTTTTGAATATGATTAATACACATTTCCTAACTCTGACTATGACATCCCAGTGGGCGTGACCGCTCAGCAGGGGTGCTCATTGTTTCATGAGCCTAGAAAAGATCTTAGATATCATTCTTCAAACTGTTGATTCTAGAATCTTTCTTTTAAAACTTTATGTAACCAATCCATATTTAATAAATATTTTAATCCAACATTTAAGCGTATAAGTTTTACACCATTAAATATTTTCCCTATACTGCTATAGTTACAGCTGATGAGGAATTTACACACATCTACATTTACATTGCGTTATATTAGAACATTATAGATGCTACAAGATGGAGCGCTTGGCTAAGTCGTAAACGTGTTTTTTCTGTAGTAGATCACTGATTGAGACCTCATTATGACCAATGGTGTTTCGCGTTGTATCTTGACAAGGCAGTTTATCCTGGTTGCCTTAGTTCATCCAATTACAAAATGGCGCTGACTTTACCATGACTGGTGTCCCGCTATGTGGAGTCTCGCTCTGATCATCTAACTTTCAAAGAAAAGGGTTATAAGGAACCTAAAGGTCGCAATTGACACGAATTTCATCCCCTCCCCCCTTTTTTTCTTAATTTTAAAAGATCTAACATCTTCTGAAACCTACAATTGGAGAGTCGTTTGACTTTCTTGAACTCGCTGGAGCCTCCACTGAGCCACAATGGCGTTGATTTCTTTGATCCTATACCATTGATGATAATGAAATTGAAGGCGATCAGAAGTAATTGAAAAGTACAAACGCAGTCTGTTATTTGTATAAAAGTATGACAATACAATTTGCCGTACATTTCCAAACAAATATGGCAAATGGCATCTCTTCCCGCGCTGAACGCTATACATAAATCAGAATTACACACATTTTGATGGCGCGGTAATAATTGGACGTCCGTCAGGCAGGAGAACTGATAGACTTCATTGAATGTTTATCATATTTATCCAATTTCTTCTCACTTCTGAGACTATTTATTGGGGAATAAGTTTTTGTTATGACGTGCCTGCCGATGCTGTTGATAGCGGAGTTAAGACAAGCGGTCGTTATCATGACCTTGATAAGTAGCTCCGTGTATGATAAATGTACAGGGGGGCCAGAGACCCTGTGTGTCATCTTCACTCCACATAGCACCAGGGCTATTATTTATTCCAGTAAGGTTGTGAGCAATTGAATTTCCATTAGAAGGGGATATTAATATCATGGGAAACGATAGACATGAAATTGTGTTATGCGTTATGGATGAATTGGAATTTTATCAGAATTTGAATTAAATTTGCAGGTCAAGTTTCCGAGGAAGCAGTAAAAATGTTACTTGTCTATAAAGGAAAAATTTCAATGTTGTCTTTGTGTTTCGTTTGTTTTATGATTGAAACTAGATTTTTTTTATAACACACACATATACACAAACAAGTACAAAATAATATGATAATCAAAGAGCTTTATCAGATGGGGAAAATAAAGTGGGAAAGCGGGTCAAAAGTTTCGGTAGTGCCCCTTAAAATTAGTTAAGAAGTTTAGTATGATAGAAAATTTTTAAAAATGCCACTGTTAAAAATTTACAAAATACGCCAAAACACAGCAATTATGGAACATATTTGAATGGTCACATAATATGATGTATGGGCCCTACTTTCCCACTGACCTCGAAAACGGAGTAATCGGTACAAAATGAAAATTCAATACATAAATCTTTTGAAACGACTCAGGTGCGGCGCGATAATAGTAGATGAGAGCTTTCAAAATATATGAACGTTCACTGTATAAGCTATAATATACACGTAATTATCAGTGGTGCAAAATATACAAACAGAGCAGCTATTGATGCAAATGAATACGCTATCACACATACTTTAAAAAAATCAGCAAAAACAGGTGACAGAATAGAATTATTGCTGAGGTGACACATTTCCTATTTACTTTTATTTAATGAAACATACGTACAATATTTTCAACACATGCAATGTATATACATGTAAGTCTAGTTCTGCATATTTCGGAATCCATGCATTTAGTCTAATCTACATTGATATTTTAAGACAAGTTCTTTGGAAAAAAGGAAGGTTGAATTCATATACATAAAATGTATCATTTCATGTTTCGTGTCATGTATTTTCGTGCATATTAGAAGTTACATTATCCCATTTCGTAACCTAATATAGAATCCAATTTAACAACGGCAGAATTACATAATTTCTTCAAGAAAAGTTGGCACATCTTGAAATAGGATAATTAGTCTTTAGAAATTGCGAAGAAGCTAATTAGAAATCGTCCATTGAGATTTGGCCTACCATTGGTAGAGACAGGAAACGATCTCGGGCATTGTCCTATAACGTCTTATTGATAAGGGATCCTGATTCTTTTGGGCATTCCTTTCTCATTGAGTTTTTTCTTTATAGATAAGAAATGTGTTACAGTATATATTACGACTTTAAAAATACTTAAACCAATATCAGTACTGTAATGAATAATAATAATAATAATAATAATGAGGTTATTTTATATTCGCATTATACTGTTGTAATCCTTTTCATTGTAGATGTAATAAAAATGAATTTTCCGATTATCATAACAGTTATATTTTTTGGAAACAAAAATACGTTCTTCTAAGTTCTAACAACTATCATGGACGATGCAATTTAACAAGTGAATATGCAGTGACGGATTTAGAAGGGGGGGGGGGCCATTTTCTCCGCATATTTACCAATAAAAACCCAGATTTGGCACCAAAAATGGTTGAATAGTTTGAATAATACATATGTGCCTCCCCTCCCCCTTTTTATCGGAAATCCTGAATCCGTCACTGATATGTCTACTACTTATACAAGCGTTAGCAGTGATTGTTGCTTGCCCCTACAGAACGCTCATTTCTTTTAAAGATCATATACAGCAAGAGAACTTACTATCTATTATTATATTTACTTGATTGTTTATAATTTCTAAAGTCGTTTTGAGTCTGTTTTAATCAATTCCAACTCCCACAGTTGCTTCATCGTACCGATAATTTGAGCCCGTAAAAATATAATTACATATATTTTAATTTTGATAATGTAATAATTCGATACTCAACAATAGTATAGGTTTTTCCTCAACACAAAAGCGAGGCTTCCATCTTAATGACATAATAGATATTTTTTAAATTCACATATTTACGATTAATAATATATATACACATGTATATTAATCCTAATTTCCAGAAATTGAATGACGAAAATATAAACATATAAAACAGTTGTCGGCCTTAGCTTGTCTCATTAATTGAATATCATTACCGCGCGTATCGTAGGGGAAACATAACCATCTCATGAGCGCGTGCCAAATCTACAAGAACAATGCATGCTATTTATGAAAAATAAATTGTCTTTATTGAGGCTATGCCAAACTTGCTTAAGACAAAGCAATAGATGATTATTTTTGTAACAACGTGCAGAACATACACTACATATCGTGAGGATGAAACACTGTGTATTGTATGAACATCATTCGGATTTATGACGACTTCTATGCAGAAACAGCACATTTACGATTACAGACATTACTGACTGGTGTGTACTCAGCAACGTAATGCAGTTATAGTCAATTATCGTTATTGTTCACACTTGGGTGTCTAAGCTTTTTAAAAATAAATCATGTTCAATAAATATTACTTAATTATCAGAAAAAAAAATCTTTAAAATATTTTTCCAAAAGTCTGATTTTTGAAAAAAAAAATCGAAGGACTGAAAGTTCCGAGTTCCGTTTGGTTGGTTGATTAAAGTTTTACGTTGCTTGTAGCTTTAACGAGTTAAGTAAACACTACTAAAACGTAGTGAATCAATACGGAAATAGAACTTGGATCGTCAGTATTGCAAACGAAACATCTAATCACTGCACAATATCTGCTCCTCGAAGTTAACTGTAGAAATCTCGGTGAAATATCTTCCATCAGTTACCCTTCTACAATTTCTAAAACCTTGCACAGCAATGATCACCTGTAAAAAGTGACCAATTCATAAAAGTCAACTTTTAAGATTCCGTATCCTACAATTTCTTGTAAAATAAATGTTAACCTTATAAAAAAACAGTCATTTCTGTATGCAGGTCACATTTACTTCTATTGGGTAACCTTTATCTACATGTCAGAATATATAGGAATTTTAGCATTTCAAACAGACAGACATACAGACAGACGGATTTACAAATAGAGAGACAGATAAAGCCTAATCATTTCTGTTACACCAGACATCTTTATCTTAAAAGTTGATATAATAGATAAAACTCTTTATTATAAGAGTATAATTCATTTTTCTACCTTATTAGGTCGGATCTGTAATGTACATGTAGATATACATGCATTTTATAACTATGACACTGATAATGATTAATGACGGATTAATGTGAACAATTAAGGATTCTTGATATTTTGTTTTGGGGCATTGGAGTATGCTTGCAGTCGGTCTTGGAATAAAATTCTGTACAGAGGGTAAAGGGGATTTTTGCATAAGCCTATCTAAAACTCGTCTGATCCTTGGACGACACAGATATTACAGCAGCAAATATGACACTTTACTTCATACAGATTTTATATATCTAAAAAGACAGGGGTTTGTGATTCTTGAGGAAAATCTAAGGAACAGCTGAATTGTGATGACTTTAGGCTCCTAGATGGAACTAACCCCGTGTTCGTTTAAACGAAAGTAAATCTACTAGTAATTCATTCAAATTAGATCATTTGGCAGTATTAAAGAGGAAGTTTTCAGATGCATGGATGATGGACGAATCACAAATACCACCTCAATAGATCACTTGAATGTTTGGATCAAGCAACTTACATACATAAACGTATGGTTTTTGAACGATATGCTAATTTTGAAATAAATGACATACTCTCACGACTCTTGTCAACAAATGATGTTTACATGTATGTTTCTATGTGTTTGTCAATGAAACTTGGGTGTTACTTAATTCAAATCACATGTTTGATAAAAGGTACTTGAAGACATCGAAAAGGGCACGTATATGAGAATTCCAACCATTCGGGCTCGAGCATCACCGAAGACACATAAGTTGCCGAAATGCGCATCTGGTGCACAACATTAAAAGGTATATATGTTCTATAATTACATAAAATACAAATATGGCATATACATTTATGTACAAGTAACGTACCTGTACATTATTTGACATATACATAACTAATGGCATATAAATAATAGAAGATCCACTCAATGATTCTACATCAGATTGTTTTATAATTATATAACTTGAGACACGGTATTTTATGTATATTGTTGTCCTTTTACAAATTATGAGAGCGATTTTCCTCGGAAAACACATGTTCAAACCTTCACTGTGCTGCAGTAAGTACGGGGGATGGGGGCGATAGTCCGTTTATATTGTATAGAAATGCATTATGGAGAAATGTTTCCTTGACACAAATTTACAAAATGACCAAAATATGATATTTATGCTCTGAAGTATAAGTTTAGCACACCGTGAAATTAAACAGACCATGAAATTTTAGCAGACCATGAAATTTTAGCGGACCATGTGAAAATCGAATAGAAATTGTCGTAGCTATGTCATCAAAGGGATGAAAATTATATCGTACCAACAGGAGAGGCTTACATTCCTTTAATTCGAGGAAGAAATGACTATAGAAAGATAGTATCTTGAATTTTCAAGTTAGTAAGTAGATAAGCAGAAATTTCACGTTAGTAAACTGAATTTTCAAGATAAAATAGAAGAAAAAAATACTTGGCCCTAATTGGCTTCCGTATAAATAAGAACTCAATTTCCACAAAATTTCGGCCACCTGGCCTTTTCAAGTGGCTTAATGGTAAATTTTCAAAATGATCTTTAGTTTACCATTAAACTACTTGAAAAGGGTCACATGGCCGAAAAATTGTGGAAATTGAGTGCTTTTCCTTTTTTATGTCACGGACTTTCCTTTTTTGAGAATTTTAATCTTCTTTTCAAAAGATGTTTATATATATATATGTATACATATTTTGCTCTTCAGTTGTAGATAACAAATGTTTAAGATAATGTTCTGGGGTACTTGATATGAAAATTAGCATCATTAACCATTTCAAATGATAAATGTGTAAGTGCATGTACTGAGAAACGTCATGAGAAAAGACAGTTAATTAAGAAGAAATTCCCATTGTGTTGGATTGGAGAGTCGTGTACACCCACTGGATTGCTATGGCATAACAAAGTAAATGTTTTATAGACAGAAATAAATGTAAGATCTTAGGGGATTGGAAAAGGAAGGTAGTCTTCCATATGGCGTCGGATAAAAATGTTATCATTCCTATTGGGTAGAGAGATAAACATCATTTCTGTTTAACAGACAGCGGATGGTTTCCCTTTTACTGGATAAGAATGAAAAGTTTATTATTTCTATCTTATGTTATATATTCCATGGAAAAAATGTACACAAATAATATAAATGTGATATTAGCAAAGAGTAGATATATAATGTCTGGTTAGGACCACAGTATAAAATTGATAGTATGTTTAATCATTGTGTCTTTTGAACAGGAGAAATGTCCGTATCTATGAAGGTTGAAACAGAAAGCTTAACAAAGTAGCGTTAGAAGGATTTTTGTTTAAGAATCTTTATCTCTGACACTAAAGGCCGATTACCCGAGAAAAATTTTTTGTAAATACTTTTAAATTTGTTGTCTTGCTTATGCAGTCAGCTGTAGACAAAATTTATACTCTGTCGGTCTGAATCAAGTTTTATACCACTGACACCTTAATGTATTACGTATGTCGACTTAAACATCCTCTTAAAATGGAGAATTCACATTTCCTTTAGTCAAGTCCTAAAAACATTTAATTTTATGAATAAACAATACAAACAACCTGGCTTTCATCAATTCGCGTGATAAAGATCACGTGGCCGAAAAATGCGGTAAAAGAGTGTCTTTCGTCTATTTATACATCGAACCCCCCTCCCTCCCCCACCCCCCGCTTTGAAGATATGATTTATATCATGTTTAACTTGTAAAAACAAGCTATTATCTAAAGTGAGGTACAATATCAGTCAAAATATTTAATGAGGGTAACTTGATTCAAGATAAATGAAAGAATGGGGCACAAGTAAGCTCACGTGAACTAAATACTTATCTGTGTCTAATATACATGTATATATACATATATAAACTTCAGCTTATTCTTAATTGAGAAAATAGATATTTTTCTTTTTTTTTTGTTGGGTGGGGTGGGGTGGAGGAGGTTGTATAATCAAAATGGAAATAAATGCATCTTTTGATTTACAGATGTTTTTTTGTATGATGGCATTATATTTAAGAGCTTAATTAAGCTTTGTGATGTAATTGCTCATATAAAGGGAACAGGGAACAATATATTTCAAAATCAAAACAGACAATGCTATCACTTCCAAAAAAGGATTTTCCTACTATGTAAATGTATTCATATTATACATTCATTTTCACTTATTTTCTCGTTACAACTTCCTGTCAAGACATGAACGAATTCACGTGCATAATAACTGTGAAAGGAAGGAAAAGAAAAAACATCAAATGCTTATTCTTCCCACGGACCACATGCAGTATATTCTATACAATACTTATTATATAGCTGTCATCTGTAAAAAATCTTTGGATACCCTCTGTCATTATCGTTTAAATGAACTGAATTACTGGAACTATATGAAGTGCCGAGTTATAAAACAATTCATTATAATGCTGTCCGACATCAATTACTTATATATCTATACAAAAGTACGCCTTATTGTACTTTTGTGCCATTGAAGTTTTCCTTCCCATATATGTATACATAATTAAACTCCGTTTCGACAATATGAAGCGTATTTAATCAAAGAGACTCAATTTTAAATAATATTGGGCAATAAGTAAATAAAGTTCTTTAGAAGGGTACTTGAAGTAACAATAAAAATAATTTGAATGAAAAGTTATGGAATATTCCCCAACTTTATAATACAAATACTGTTAAGTAAATATTTGACCGGCGTCAATTAAATATTGGCAATACGGATTATCAATTTGTAAAAAATCGAAATATTTAAATTCTTCCACAATAGTTCGAATTAGATCGATATGGTTTATATTGGAACTGCAAGGTATATTATGTAAATGCATACTTCATGTACAATGACAAATTGGTGACTGGTTTAACAAATCTATCGACGATTTAATAATATAAAACCTAATTGCAAATATTGAAACAATATTAGTGTAATACATGTGTGTGTGTGTGTGTGTGTGTGTGTGTGTGTGTGTGTGTGTGTGTAGGTGTGTGTGTTTGTGTGTGTGTGTGATTGAAGTAACTTAAATATCGAATGTTCAACTTGAAAACATATATGATAATGTATAAAATTTATAATACTTACAACGTCTATGAGTTGAGACAAACGTATCCCCATCTTGACAATAAGTTTATCGGATATATTTGTGACCGGCCGAATAAGTCTATTATATGACTTTTTCAACAAATCATAATACAATCGCTTAGCGTCGTCGTTGCCATCACAACACCTTACGCAACACAACGCAAAAATCCCCACACTGAAACATACATCAAAGTTCATTCCAGCAGTCAGTTTCATTTTTATTTCTTCTCTCTCTCCAACAGCACGAGTGTAAGTTTCAACGAACTCCGACCACACGTGTTACAGGATCACGGTTGCAAGATCCATTTAACGATTTCTTGACTCAGTTATTCATAGCGTGTAATGTTAAACAGATCCACAATAAAAACGGCCAAATGATAACGACATAGTAACGAAAGTCATTCGATCAAAATCAATATAAGCTTTCTTACAAGTGCAATCTTATGACAAACAGCACATGCAAAAGAGTAAGTACATGTACGTGTATTGGATTCCTCAGCGTAACGAGAAGACTTCGTAATTGATTTGGCAGAGAAGATAACGTGAGGGTGTCTTCCTACGTTAAGCCATGATGCAGCCTGTTGCTGATCTCAAGCGCTCTTTGAAAGTTGTTAATGTAATAGACAATAACTGCAGGATGTTATCATGTATTTTGATAAAATAGGGTAATGATTTTTGTATTTCTGAATTTATTTGGCTAATATTATTATATATTTCTGAGAATGTGTTTAAAGTTAGTGTTAAAAGTAATTCATAAAATAATTGATCGAATCATACATGATAGTCTCAGAGGTCAAAAAAGGAGGGGGATGTTTCCATGCATTAGGCCACTACTCCCATATATAGGCAAAGTTTAACGAAGTTAACCAATATTTATCGGACATCCCTTAAATGAGTTTGCTTCACTTAGCGGTCCCATATCATCATAAATTAGTACATTATATACATGCATATATGAATCAATTTGCTTTTCCTCTACTTGGTGAGGATGATCACACGCAATTAACTAAACTTGAATTTATAGAATGTAACTAGGAAATGAAAAAAAAATGACAAAATTTACTCTGACGTAAATGATCTCTCTCTCTCTCTCTCTCTCTCTCTCTCTCTGCTGTCACATTTTCTTGTTGGAAAAAATATCTTCTCTGGGATAAATGCATTTAAGCTTTAAATTTACATTGATGAGTATTTCAAATCACAAAATTTATTTTCATGATGCACTGCTCTTGCACGATAAATTTGAAAACATGAGGCCGGAAAAGGAATTCCTTCAGCGAACCTAAACCAGCGAAGAAAGAAAAAGAAAAAAAATGAGGGAGGGTGGTTTAGATGCTGACTTGAATTCAATCAATTAGCTTTAATTAGTCACTGTGTCTCAGATCACGCTGTATTTTTAGTTACAAGATTGGTCTAGTGATCCATTTTGTAACACTGAATTTCTCATTTGCCAATTGGGATTCGATCACCATTTGTAGAGTAAACAAGAGGTCCAAGTGCGCCTATATCGCTTACCTGACCTTAATTTGCTTAATCAACTGACAGCTTGAAAAGTTTGCAAATTGTCCTATGTCATATTTGTAATTTGGAAAATTAAAACATGACTAGTCATTCATCCATGTTTTAATTTTCCAAATTACAAATATGCCATAGGACAAAATGAATATATATATATTCCCTAATGTTTACTGTGTTGTGACTACAATTTGCACTGAAAACTGACTGTAAAATTTGAATCATCATCAACATTAAGTAATTGTTTATGCAGGCCAAATTAAAATTCATAAACCTTAAATTTATAATGACATATAGGAAATGAATGCTTAGAAACCTGTAAGCAAATCTGGATGAAAAACATCAACACTTGCACTTCATTCCTACAAGTTTTATACAGTCATTCAACTAGCTCTAAAGAGAAAGTTGAAATGTAAAATGTAAATTCTTTACAATAATTATGATGCATAGAAAACCATATTAAAACATCATAATCAAAACAACACCACTTCTTTACACATTCTCTTGATCATTCCTATGCATTCAGTTTGTCTCTGTTGTCAAAGGATTGTAACCTCTGTGACCTACTTTTGTCTGTGTTGGCGCCAGTTGTTAATAGATCTGGACAAAAACAACAACATTTGTAGGGGACCATAAGTACATTATGCATACCAACTTTCATAAAAATCCTTTTAACGAAGAAGTAGAGAATGTGAAAAGTTTACGACGACGACGGACGGACGATGGACACCAGACGGCACGCTATGACATAGCTTTTGACTCAGATAAGCTAAAAGGGTAGATGACAGTTCGGTTACCAATTCATCATCGTATGAAATAACCCCCGTTTCGTTCCATTTTGATACATTGTACAAAACAAGCTACAGTCTCATCTGAAGTGGGGAAAAAAAACCTGTCACAAAAATGTTCAATGGAAATACAATATGTTGTTCATTATTGATTTGGATATATTATATTGTACGACAGAGACGATTTTTACTTGACACGGTAATAAAATATTCAATATCAATAACGAACTTGTAACTCTTATGGTGGATCCATCACGTTTTGAAATATGAAGAAGGCTTTGTATATTAAATAAGTACTTGTATCAATCTCAAAAATAGAAGGGGTAATGGTAATCATACATGTATTATGCCTAAAATATTCCAGTCCAGCAGGGGATTGGTATAAATTCTAAGGACCGAGATTTTAAGCCTATTAGATACGGCAGATACATGCAGATGGCTGGTTTGCGTATCATTTTGATACCCCATACGTGTTTTCCTTTCCAAACAGTAGACATCTTGTGTTTCTTCTGAAATGGAATACACCTATCTTGATTATACGAAATTAGAAAGATAATCACCTGATATATTTACCTACATGTATAGTATTGATTTTCATATACTTTATATTAGATAATAGTATATATGAAAAAAGTAAATAATTCTCTTGCTTAGTTTTTTTGTACAATTGTTTTGGGGTTTTTTTTCTTCTAATTTTCAAATAATGACAAACCTTAACGTGAGCAAATTTAAAGAATCTTCAACATTTGAAAGTTAGCAAAGACACATGTATAGTAGCTACTCTAAATATGACAAATGATGTAGATTTTCATCTACATGACAAAGGTACTTAGAACATCTTAGCTGTAGAAATTCATGCAATTCGAGGAACACCCCCCCCCCCCCAAAAAAAAGAAGAAAAAGAAAAAGAAAACACCAATGGCACAAGAAAATTACACTCTTATGTAATTTCGGACAAATTTGGTGGATGGAGTATTCGAATATTCAAATGGAGGCAGTTTGTTTAATGTGCCATCAATAATGCTTTAATAAATAATTTTATTTTTAGTATGTGGATTAAAAACTTTGCCGAATTGATACCTCCTACAGCTGAGTGGATCTCTACATACATGCTTTCTTCATCTACCCCCTTGGTTGTTGATGTATATTCGTTTGCCTGTACTGCGTTGTCGTTGCTCTCCTTTTACTTCGAAATGTCGGACTAAATCATAAAACTTGTGTCTGAATTCTTCCTATAGAGAGAAGCGAGGGATTTGAAGAAATGGATTTTTGTTTGGTAGAATATCACTCACCATTCACCATTCGCTTCGTCGTCCATTTATTTACATCTAAACCATAATGCGTCTAGATCAGAAACCTCGTAGCCAGCTAATAGTTTAGTCGAAATTTTCCAGGATTTTAATTTTAGACTTTTGTAGATTCCAGTTTGAATGAATTAGGAGGAAATTCGGTGAAAGAAAGTTAAAATCACTTGTACCGAACTCTCAGATATGAAGGCATAATAGTTTGGATGTAAACAATTACATGACAACGCGAATTGCGAGTAATAAAGTTTCGATTTTAATTATGTCCCGTCGATTCTCTCTAAAGGAAGAATTCAGACCCAAGTTTTATGCTTATGTCTGACATTGCGGACTACCCTCATGTAGACTTTTGTTGTATGAAGTGGCACAATTACATCTCAATGAATGATGTCAAGTACGAGTTCAATCCCCTATCGAGTTGGATTGTCTACCCTTGTTCCTACCGAATGTCGAAAACTCCTCAGTGTTTCTCGTCTCTAAACACTGATAGTAAATGACGTATTAATAATGAAATAAAGTTACAAGATACACAATAGATAAATAAATCGAGGTGGATTGTCTACCCTTGTTCCTACCGAATGTCGAAGACTCCTCAGTGTTTCTCGTCTCTAAACACTGATAGCAAATAACGTATTAATAATGAAATAAAGTTACAAGATACACAATAGAAAAATAAATAAGGGGCTGGTGGTGGTATTTGTTTGCTGAGGAAAGAAGAACTACCGTAACTGGCAGCCAACGAGGGAGTGGTTGTGTAAAATTTTCCATCGAAAAGTGGTGTGGGTGTTTGTGAAAAGGGGGAGAGTCAGCAAGCTAAGTAATGCGATCTCTGGATCCACCAATGCAATGGAAATTTCATACACATTCGACGAATACAATTCCTTGTTCTTTGTCGCTAACGGTCGTATTATGTCTAACGACGTCTAACCACCAGCTGAATATTTCCTCTAGTTACAAGTAGCTGAAACCAAGGAAGCAATACATATCATCAAAAAGGCCTCAGATGGTGGAGATTTTCAGTTGAGTAAGACTTAGTTCTACTCTCTCCCAAAATACAATGCTATAGAGTGTTGCTAATTTATGTGTTTTATACCTCAGATCATTTTTAGGTGGGGACAAGATTTTGTCCACGCGTGTTGCGATGGGGTCGTTTCGATGTTGACCTGATAGTATCTCTAACTTCAAACTACGCCAAGATATAGTACAGAGAATTTTTCTCTAGGAACCAACACAGAAGTAGAAATTGCGTGTACGAAAATTGTAATAGTAACTATTTATTTACGACCGTATATATTATGATATACTGATAACGATGCACACATGGAGACTACACAAGATTACAATTCTGTGTAAGAATACACATTATGCATCCGTTACGGAAACGGCTAAATAGTTACGATTGAGCAATCTTGGCCAAATAGCGCTGCGCATCTTTTCACACTCTGTGATGTGAATGTTATATTGTATTTTAGACTGAGTCAGCTATAAATGATGAAATTCAGCTAGATAGAATATGCTCATTTCAACACTTCAGGATATATACCAGGAGTTGTGGTGGGTTACCGTTGGTACTTAGATCTGTAACAGGAGTCATGGTGGGTTATCATTGGTACATGTATTTTATAAGACTTATACCAGGAGTCATGGTGGGTTACCATTGGTACTTATAAGACCTATACCAGGGGTCATGGTGGGTTACCATTGGTATTTATAAGACTTATACCAGGAGTCATGGTAGGTTACCGTTGGTACTTATAAGACCTGTTCCAGGAGTTTGGATGGGTTACCATTGGTACTTATAAGATCTATACCGGGAGTCACAGTGGGTTACAATTGGTATTTGTAAGACATATACCAGGAGTCATGGTGGATTATCATTGGTACTTATTAGACCTATATCCGGAGTCATGGTGGGTTATCATTGGTACTTATAAGACCTATACCGGGAGTCATGGTGGGTTATTATTGGTACTTATTAGACCTATACCGGGAGTCATGGTGGGTTATTATCGGTACTTATTAGACCTATACCGGGAGTCATGGTGGGTTATCATTGGTACTTATAAGACCTATACCGGGAGTCATGGTGGGTTATCATTGGTACTTATAAGACCTATACCGGGAGTCATGGTGGGTTATTATTGGTACTTATAAGACATATACCGGGAGTCATGGTGGGTTATTATTGGTATTTGTAAGACCTATACCAGGAGTCATGGTGGGGTACTTATAAGACCTATACCGGGAGTCATGGTGGGTTATCATTGGTACTTATAAGACATATACCGGGAGTCATGGTGGGTTATTATTGGTACTTATAAGACCTATACCGGGAGTCATGGTGGGGTACTTATAAGACCTATACCGGGAGTCATGGTGGGTTATCATTGGTACTTATAAGACATATACCGGGAATCATGGTGGGTTATTATTGGTACTTATAAGACCTATACCGGGAGTCATGTTGGGGTACTTTTAAGACCTATACCGGGAGTCATGGTGGGTTATCATTGGTACTTATAAGACATATACCGGGAGTCATGGTGGGTTATTATTGGTACTTATAAGACCTATACCCGGAGTCATGGTGCGTTACCATTGGTACTTATTAAACATATATCCAGAGCCATGGTGGGTTACCATTTGTATTTGTAAGACATATACCAGGAGCCATGGTAGGTTACCAATGGTACTTATAAGACCTATACCAGGGGTCATGGTGGGTTACCATTGGTATTTATAAGACTTATACCAGGAGTCATGGTAGGTTACCAATGGTACTTATAAGACCTATACCAGAAGTTATGATGAGTTACCATTGATACTTTTAAGACCTATTCCAGGAGTTTTGGTGGGTTATCATTGGTACTTATAAGACCTATACCGGGAGTCATGATGGGTTACCATTGGTATTTGTAAGACCTATACCAGGTGTCATGGTGGGTTGTCATTGGTACTTATAAGACCTATACAAGAAGTCATGGTGGTTTACCATTGGTATTTGTAAAACATGTACCAGGAGTCATGGTGGGTTACCATTGGTACTTATAAGATCTATACCAGGAGTTATGGTGGGTTTAAGCCGGTGTGGCCTAGTGAATAAGGTGCTCGGCTCGTGATCGAGAGGTCGCGGCTTCGACTCCCGTCCGGGGCACACCGGTGTTCTTTCTTTTGGATGAGACAGTAAAAACCGAGGTCCCGTGTCACGGTAGGCGTGGCACGTAAAAGATCCTTCACTGCTTCGGGTGGGTCCGTTGCAAAGGTCTAAATTTGTATGCAATGCATCAGGCAGATGCCGTCACCATATACGTGAAATAATCATGGAGTGACGTAAAACAATAATCAATCAATTAATCATGGTGGGTTACCATTGGTACTTATTAGACCTATACCAGGAATCATGGTAGGTCTTGTACACCCGGCGTACCTCAGTCTGAAGCAGAGAGAGGTTCCGGGTTCGAGTCCTGCTGGCCTCTAGTCCGCGTCTTTTCATCTTTTGGATGAAACAGTCTATCCGTTACATAAATATAAATTTCTGTGTCAGATGTGAAGTAGATACCGTCACCATATACATGAAAAGCTCGTGACCTGGCATAGAAAGGGAAAGAGAGAAACAGACATCAATTAACAACCATAAAAATCAGTTTTCAGAGCCCATCTCCTTCTAAATCTCAGTATGGCACCTATAAAATCTGAGACAAAATCATAACAAATGTCGTAGTTAGGAGGAACATCCCCGATTCAAATCAACACTAAATCAATCCATAAACGTCAAATTCCTTAGACACGTTTAGTTTGATTTAAGATACATATAATTGATTCCAAAATAGGGACGGTGCTCTTGAGTTCCATTCCTCTTCATTGACAGATATTAGTTCCCTTGCTAGATGTATTTTCGTTTTATTAAATTTGATTTCATTGTCTGAGTTTTATGTATGTCGCTTATGTCAAGAAGCATTAAATACATTGTGACAGTTTGTCAATATGTTTACTCAGATGCCTGGGACTTCTATACGCATAAATTGAACATGAATGAGATCTTCCTAATGAGAAATGGATTAAACGATCAACTCTGTCTTAATAATATTCAGATTATAAGAATAAATGCATTTCCCCAAATCACGCATCGTCTAATACAATTAGTAATACAAATACGTCTTCTGCGGTCGTATTGAAATAATGTTACTTCCACTAGTAATCTATGAAATTAGCTTAGAGATTGATTGTAAAGCATGAATATATTTATATTTCTATTTTTCATTTTATTGAATACGTTATCAGCATATCTAGTCCTTCAGCCTTTTCCGAGATAAAATATAATTTAATGAAATGCAATTTATACGGTGAAGATTATTTAAAAATTCTTTTTCCCCTCCATTATGTGCGGTTAAGAATAGGAATTTTCAAAGTGGTACCATATTCAAATCCTCAGTTCTAAATGAGTTATAGTGAACACCATGATCTCAAATATATGTGTCGTTTCTCGTGATCATTTTGACGACTACACATGTGTACACTAAAGTTGTGTATTCATACATGTGCAGTCATAAAATATACAGGAGTAAACTACATACGTATTAAAGCAGGCTCGGGAAAAAGGGGGGAGGGGGATTTGCACTTTTTTGGCCGATCATGGACTGATTTTATCACATTACGAAATTCAAGTCGCCCTCCCCCTTTTTTTAAATGCCTCTTAGGGAGTAACCATTTGATATTTATGGAGGGGGGGGGGGGCACAGGAAGACTTTCACCGGCCTGAATATTTTTTGTGAAATTTCAGAGCCGGGTTATTTTTTTATTTATTTATTGACAATTATTGGCCGGATTATTTTTTTCCCCAAAATTTGAGCCGGACTGTTTTTTGCATGCAAAGTCTTCCTCCCCCCATTAAATCAAATGGTTGTTCCCTTAACAGCGAATCAGGAATAAGTATTAGTTTCCATTAATGATAATGTGTCATACAATGCAGTGAATTCATAATATAAATTATTTCAGAGAAAATAAAATCCCCTGTGGTGACGTGTTTGAGTATTCAGTAGGACATGCTCCATCTGCCATGTATCTGCCTCTCCTGCGGTTACCATGCTTCCGTGAAAAATTCATAACATAAAACGAGACTATGGTTTTCTCTTTTGATGACTGATGGCTGTACCGAATAGCTAAACTTAAGTTAAACGCGAGCAGCGCTCGTTGTAATTACAAGATAGATCTATTACAATGTACACGTTTCTTTGACAAGCAGTTTCAAATATTTCACAAGGTTTTATATGAATGAGGTTTAACGATACAGAAGCTGTGTTACTACTTTCTCTTAAATAAGGTTATATATGTGTTTCTTTTTATAATCTGTATAAATGTATTGAGTCTCTCTCTCTCTCTCTCATTATGCATAGAACTAAATCTCAGTGTTGTACTTTTAAACTGCCTTTGATAAAAGATTATACAATTATCAGGATAAAGTACAAATAAAGACATTTGATTCGATATAATTTTGAATGAAAGGAATGGGATCTTATTTATTGTAAAGCAGAAGATAAATATTAAGACACTGAAAGAAATATTTTAAAAATTCGGTCAATAAATAATTGATTACCATATACAGATTTACGAAAACAAATTTTATTCACAGTGTCCGAGTCCGATTATGGTCGACCTTTTATTTCATTTTCCGCACTTTTACAAAAAGAATACTCATGCCTTGCATTGTTTACATGTTTTCTTTTCAATTCCAAAGGATTTGTGCACATATTCACGTTAGATGATCCTTAGTATTGTGACATGAATAAAAACATATTCTGCTGCTACCCAGATGTTATTTTTTAAGATGTTTGATGTTCTACTCCTGACGTTGGTGATACCTTTGTGGGTGTTCCCCATTCTGTCTCCGTATGGGCAAAGAACATGTGTTGCAAACTCGAACAAATGTAAATTTAATTCTCTCATAATAAAAAGTATCATGTTCAGTCGACGAGTATCAGACTGCCGAAGCCATATTTGAATAAACAGATGATATCGTCAGATTTGCAACACCTTCATTGTATTTCAGATATCGTGTGACCTGTATAGGTCACGGGACAATGGTAGACAACACAGCATATCCAACAGCTTGGACTCAGTAGCGAGCAGGATAAGATTTCTTATCTTTTGATGTAAATATCAATACTACTTTGATTATGTAAGATCAATGCTAAAATGATAAAATAAAAGTAAATGAAATATACATTATTTATATAAATAACTCCCCCTCCCCCAAAAAAATGAAATAAATAAATAAATAGATAAATAAATTTTTCAAAAAAAGGATTTAAAATCTGGAAGATCTCAGGTTCTGCAGCATCATTCCGGTCGCCATCATCTAAATGAAATAATTTATTGTGACCACATAGGAACACTGCAACTTATCTGTCTGCTTGTTTGTCTGTCGGTCTCTTCATTACAAGAGAGAAATGATATATTAATTAATCAGCATATCCACAATGTCAAGGTTTGTCATATAATCCTTCAAACAAACCCTTGAGAAAAGTTATTCGAATACTGGGTTTGCAGTCTCATATTTAATTGATTGAAATGAAACACATAAATCATATATTTAGGTAGGTGTGTGTGTGTGTGTGTGTGTGTGTGTGTGTGTGTGTGTGTGTGTTTGAAATACGAACAGAGCGATTTCATGAGATGATTTATTTCTGGAAATTACGTATTAACGGCGAGCCCGGCGATTTTTGTCAAGGGACTAGAAAAGGGACGTAAGGAAAATTCTTGGCATTGTGAAGATTCTCTTTCATACCAATCAAAGGTCTAGACTAACTTTTTCAATCAATCTTGTCAAATGAATATAATCATGATATCGGAGAACATCTCATTATTTATAACTGGTACAAAACTTAGTCAAAACATCTACATTTCAGTCAAAACATTCTTTACAACCAAAGATTTCTTGTCCAAGGTTATTCTTTATAAACAGCCATGTAACGTAACAAGAACATTAGAACGTCTTGTCCAGAGAGGAACTCGGGAAAGTGTCCAACTATTTCGTTACCAATTAACAATATATATACTTATATATATATATATATATATATATATATATATATATATATATATATATATATATATATATATATATATATATATATATATATATATATAACAAAAACAAAAACAAAAAAATAAAATAAATAACCCCCCCCCCCCCCAAATGTTCCAAGGGTCGAATGGTTGGTGACTCCTGTCCGAATCCATCTTTAAATCTTCGTATGATCCTGATGAGCAAACATTCATTTTGCATTAAGTAATTAATATATTGCTTTATCGTAAGTTTCAGAAACACCATGGACTGTAGATACATTACACATATACCATTCGTTTCGAGGTATTTCTATGTTTTGTACAAAATAGCTCAATGTAACTACGTATAAATCTGATTGTGAAAATGACATTCTTTTCAAATATCAATACTTTGTGTTCCCACAGTTGATTTGAAATCTTCTGATTAATTTTCTCAGTTTTGACACCGGATACTGGTGTACAACAATGACATCTTACAGTGAAATGATTTTTACCATCCTATCGTAAATTTGCTCTTCCTTCATGGCAAACTACCATGTAAACTAGCATATGGTGTATATCTATTAATCTCACACTCCGTTCAATACTCTACAGCTCGTAGAACTAGAGAAGGCTTTAGAAGAAGAATTTGATATGTTTACATCTGCATTAAAAACAAATGCAACACCAGCATGACCTTAAAACGATTGTCTAGTGTAATAAGTACAGAACTCATTTATCTCATACAACTTCAGTAAGAAGTTAGCATTGTGCACTTTTATAAAGCCGATTAATAAGGCTTACTTTTGTAAAAGCTGTGTCTCATGTCTATAAATTTGACTTTATATTACTTTGAACTGGTACTGTGTCTATAAATTTGACTTTATATCTTTGAATTTCATTTTCTCTCATGTCTATAAATTGACTTTATATTACTTTGAACTCTACTGAACTGGTACTTTGACTTTATGACTTTCACACTGTTCTATCTATAAATTTGACTTTTATTTACTTACTGTGGTCATTTTATAGGATATACTTTTGAAAGTTCTCTTCTAATTTGATTTATTTACTTTTACCTGATCTTATTTGTCTTTTATGTATATAATGACTTTATATTACTTTTGAACTAATTCTCTGGTTATTCTTATGAATGTCTATATATTACCGATATCTTTTACGCGTTTAGCTACCTCTGGTGTCTCATGTCTATAAATTTGACTTTATATTACTTTTGAACTGATGCTTTTGGTCTCTTATGTCTATATAATGACTTTATATTACTTTTGAGCTGATACCTCTGGTCTCTCATGTCTATAAATTTGACTTTATATTACTTTTGAACTGATGCTTTTGGTCCCTTATGTCCATATAATGACTTTATATTACTTTTGAGCTGATACCTCTGGTGTCTCATGTCTATAAATTTGACTTTATATTACTTTGAACTGGTACTTCTGGTAACTCATGTCTATAAATTTGACTTTATATTACTTTTGAACGGATACCTCTGTTCTCTCATGTCTATAAATTTGACTTTATATTACTTTGAACTGGTACTTCTGGTCTCTCATGTCTATAAATTTGACTTTATATTACTTTTGAACGGATACCTCTGTTCTGTCATGTCTATAAATTTGACTTTATATTACTTTGAACTGGTACTTCTGGTGTGTCATGTCTATAAATGTGACTTTATATTGTTTTTCAACTTCCATCTTTGGTCTCTCATATATATAAATTTGACTTTATATTACTTTTGATCTTATTCCTCTGGTTTGTCATGTTTATAAATTTGATTTATCTTACTTTTGAACTAATTCCTCTGGTTTCTTATGTCTGCAAATTTGATTTTCTGTTACTTTTGAATTGATACTTTTGGTCTTTTATGTCTATATAATGACTTTATATTACATTTGAACTTATTCCTCTGGTTTCTCATGCCTATAAATTTGATTTATATCGCTTTTGAACTGATTCTTCTGGTCTTTCATGTCTATAAATTTGACTTTATATTACTTTTGAACTGATACCTCTGGTCTCTTGTGTCTATAAATTTGACTTTATATTACTTTTGCTCGGATACATCTGGTCTCTCATGTCTATAAATTTGACTTTATATTACTTTTTAACTGATTCCTCTGGTCTCTCATGTCTATAAATTTGATTTTATATTACCTTTGAACTGAGTCCTTTGGTTTCTCATGCCTATAAATTTGATTTATATTACTTTTGATCTTATTCTGCTGGTCTGTCATGTTTATAAATTTGACTTTATATTACTTTTGAACCGATTACGTTGGTCTCTCATGTCTATAAATTTGACTTTATATTAGTTTTGAACCGATACCCCTGGTCTCTCATGTCTATAAATTTGATTTTATATTACGTTTGAACTGATTCCTCTGGTTTCTCATGCCTATAAATTTGATTTCTATTACGTTTGAATTGATTCCGCTGGTCTGTCATGTTTATAAATTTGACTTTATATTATTTTTGAACTGATACCTCTGGTCTGTCATGTCTATAGATTTGATTTTATATTGTTTTTCAACTTCCATCTTTGGTCTCTCATATATATAAATTTGACTTTATATTACTTTTGAACTGATACTTCTGGTCTTTCATGTCTATAAATTTGACTTTATATTACTTTTGAACTGATTCCTCTGGTCTCTCATATCTATAAATTTTAGTTTCTGTTACTATTGAACTGATTCCTCTGGTCTCCAATGTCTATATCATGACTTTATATTACTTTTGAACTGATTCCTCTTGTTTCTCCCTATAATATTTGATTTATATTACTTTTTATCTGATTCCGCTGGTCTGTCATGTTTATAAATTTGACTTTATATTACTTTTGAACTGATACCTCTGGTCTCTCATGTCTATAAATTTGACTTCATATTGTTTTTCAACTGTTATCTCCGGTCTCTCATGTCTATAAATTTGACTTTATATTACTTTGAACTGATACTTCTGGTCTCTCATGTCTATAAATTTGACTTTATATTACTTTGAACTGATACTTCTGGTCTCTCATGTCTATAAATTTGACTTTATATTACTTTTGAACTGATACCTTTGGTCTTTCATGTCTATAAATTTGACTTTATGTCTATATCATCACTTTATATTACATTTGAACTGATTCCTCTGGTTTCTCCTGCCTATAAATTTGATTTATATTACATTGAACTGATACGTCTGGTATCTCATGTCTATAAATTTGACTTTATATTACTTTTGAACTGATACTTCTGGTCTCTCATGTCTATAAATTTGACTTTATATTACTTTGAACTGATACTTCTGGTATCTCATGTCTATAAATTTGACTTTATATTACTTTTGAACTGATACTTCTGGTCTCTCATGTCTATAAATTTGACTTTATATTACTTTGAACTGATACTTCTGGTCTCTCATGTCTAGAAATTTGACTTTATATTACTTTTGAACTGATTCCTCTGGCTCTTGTTTTGTAAATTTGACTTTATATTACTTTTAATGTTATAGAAATTTGACTAATTTCTATATCATAATTCACTTTTGAAATGATACATGTTTGGCTCTTGTTTTGTCATGTAATATGCAATGTATAGAAATATAAAACATTCAGCCCGGCAGGAGATTTCAGTCGTACAGAACATTTACTTAATTCTCGCATGATGATAGTGTATTAAGGGATCACATATAATGTTTTCTTTTGAAAGCTTGTAATATATGCTTATCGTATGACTTTGGTTAATCCAAGTCGATTAGTTATCGTTCTCATCCTTTACCCACTTACACAGATTATGAATATGTTTATTTTGGCTATCCTAGTTTTTATTTAATAGATTTTTGTATTTTCGTGGAATAAGAAACGATCAATAATTTCATAAAGGTGATTTCAGCCCAGAGATTTTTTCGTTATTTTAGAACTTTTAGGAACTTTCAGTTTCAGTTTCATAGGTATATAAACAGTACGTAACAAACGGTACATAATTTACCGTTATTCACAAATCCCTGAAGATCGTTTTGAACTAGTCTTCGTCTTTGTTATGAAGTTGAGTGTTCCAAACTAACATTTTTCTCATAAAATAAGCAGGTGCATGTAGTATTAAGCGAAGCATCTACAATTCATTACGGTAAACTCATGCACCTCTATGCTATTTGTTCACGAAGTATAGGATATATGTTTTCTACATGCAAAGCTTAAAGCGAATAATTTGTTAATGCCCACTTCCGCCATGCAAAACAAGAAGATATTTGTATGACATAATCGAGAAAATGTATACCTGTGGTACGTCTAGATTTATTATTTATATGTTATGAAAAGAACAAAATCTGAATAGTTATTATCACGGTAACAAAACAAACTATACAAAATCTAGTTACACATACGTATATACAAGAAAGATAAGTTCTATCAAATATCGATATAAAAAAGCTACTTGTGACTGTAACAGCATGATATATTACATCTAACACCTTAACAGCGTTGTTATCTTAATTTTTGATATATTTCTCCATCAATGCTTGCAGGATTCGATCTTGGTCCACGAACTCCAGGATATGTGGGGCCTGGAACAGTATGCCAATCGTACCGATGAATGTCACTGATAAGAAAATAATAAGCAGGAGACGGTCAACGACGCTTGCTACATACTTCCAGTCTTCCAGAACCTGTGGTAAAAATGACTAGCATCTCAATTATATAATAAAATTATCGTGTCAGCCACTAAACAGGTGATAAAGTATGCCAAAGTCACAACATCTTCACACAGTTTTAGCTAAATCACTTTTATATTTTAATCTTTACAAAATTAAAATTGGCTTTCAAGTTTTGCTTTAATAAAGATGATCATCAATACCGGCAGATATGGCTACCGAAAAAGTTATTGATTCCTATACCTTATTTCATCCTTCGCGTCGGACATAACATGTTACTATGATTGTTAGTGACATAGCAGTAGTTACTTTCGTAATTTACGTAACGTGATGTGGACCAAATATCAAAGAACAACAGTATAATGATGATGTGAATAAAAAGGAGGAAGAATAAGGGTAATTATAAACAATAATTGTGTAGCTTTGTCATGTAAAATGCAGAATGGAAACATTTACAAACGTTCTTTATAAATTTGTAAAATCCTTTAAACCTAAACACTGTTTTCATAGGTAAGGCTAAGGCTTATGTTATGTTATTAGTACATCACATAATAACGTCGAAAACGATAATCATAAGGGCACCAACAAAGACGACGACGATGATAACAATGTAGTAGAATGTAAAACTGATGATGATGATGATGATGATGATGATGATGATGATGATGATGACAATAATGATAGTTTGCGTCGGCGTTTTGATGATGATTGATATTAAGAAAAGATATACAATAAAGATTATGAAAAGAAAACTCAAAAATATTACAGAATCCGGTTTCAGTTTTCTTACCGTGTCATAAGCATCTTCTGCTTTAAGATGATCAGTTATAAATTTTATTGCATCCGTGGCTTCATGTAGCTCATGTGTCATACGGAAAATGGGACGACTTCGTTCGGAAAGGAACCTTGGACTACCTTGATTAGAACATTCGTCTGATTTTATGGTTTGGGGTGTATACCGATTCTTTAATTTACAGTTAGGACGATGGTATTCAGTTAGTTCATGATAACTTGGCAAATGATCATCAGTTTGAATATCTGTTTTTGGTGCCATTGGAGTTGACTCTACTGTATATGTTTCGGATGGTTTCCACCTATTGGCATGGTTTGGCCTCCTCATCAATAGAATTGTCGGAAGATAATTTAAGAAAACAACTCTCACCCAATTCGGCATTTGATGCGTTCCTGGAGTTCTAAAATTTCTATTGATGATGAAAACGGTGAGACAAATAGCCAAAATATTCATTACAAATGTGAAAAGTAAGTAGTTTGCAATTAAAGGTATTTTCTTAGACGGTGGAAGGATCTTTGATATCAATAGTAAAAACACAACTAAGGCTAAAAGCACAGATATACAAAGCGTTATTTTCTCGCATGCATCAGCTGGCAGTAAAAACACGCACACGCTGACAAAGGAAATCAGAACACACGGTATTATCAAATTTACAGTATAAAACAAAGTTTTCCTTCGAAGAACAAATTTAAATATAACCATGGCTTTCTTTTCGCCAGTTTTAGGATCCGGTAGTGTTTGGATTGATCCAGGACTCTTTATGATATCCCATGAGCCACTCTTTAAATAATCTGTGTAATCCAAGCTGTCCATATCGTTAAAGAAAGTGAAATTAAGTTGTTCTGCAGTAAATGTCCAAGATCCAAACTTCATTTCACAGGTTTGTTCATCAAAAGGAAAATACTCAACATCTATAGAACACGAGCTTTTGTATATAGCTGGTGGAATCCAATATAACAGTGTATTGGAACTGGCTAATATATTAGGTTGAAATGATACTTCGTATTTGCCATCTGCACTGTTGTATGAAAAAAGAAATAGTGGTTTATTCTAAGGCTTCTAAGACATCTATATTAGTATAAACATTTTAAAAAACAGTTATGGAAAGCAGGCCGAACAAGGTGATTATTTTAATGAAGATATACAATTGATGTTTTGAAAATTTTATTTGGATTTTTTAGAGGATAACAATGCATTGGCCTATGTACAAATACTCGAATGTAAAGATATTAGTATTCAAATACTTGTAATTCTACTGAATATATGGTAAAAGAAACGTGCAAAACCAAAACCAAAATATCAATATACATGCTAATAATAAAGATACACATATACATGTGTTACTACACTAGAAGCCGTCTACTATTATCTAACCTATAACGTTGTTACCTTAGAATGCTGATTGGAACACTCTCCTCATGGCATGCAAGTTATCTCTCAATAACAAATGACAATTAAAGGAGCCTATCTTAAATGAAATAAATGTTAAAGGAAAACTAAATTGCACATTACTGTGAAACAAGGACGTAATTTTCGCGAGAAATAATAAGTCCTCCATACCCTTGATTTAGTTATCAATGTATACCATATACATGACTTTCGCAAAATTATGTCTCGCTCAAATGTAATGAGATACTCACGAAAATGTCACGTGATCTATAGTATTTATATGTCATCCACACAAACTCCGTTTCATTGCAGGTTTCGGCATTTGCATTGGTATCGTTATATAAGGACGAACATATAACAAAGACAATATTTTGTATATGTTATTTTATTAATAATTTATGCCATGAAGTCACACAATGTTTGACGTAATTTATATAAAATACCATTATCCAGAGTTTAACAATATACAGGAAAATGTCTGAAATAGCACAAAACAAAAGATTGCTAAACGGTAATACACACAAAATCTGAATCATAATTTAACTATCAAAGACAAACACGACAAACTCATCACTTACATGTAGCAATAAGTTTGTTCAAATAAATCCTTTTCTTTTCGTTTAACAGGGACTATATTTTACAGGAATAGAAGTTGTAGGATAGCCGTTACTAGTTAAATTGTATTTTGCTTTCAGATTCTCGATTACAGCATCCTGATCAACATACTGCAAAATAAATGGAGATTGGAAAACTATCCCCAGTGTACCACTTATAGTTACTATAAGAAAAATATACAAAAGCATCCTATCGATGACCATGGCTACATATTTCCAATCTGTTTGGACCTGTAAAGAAAAGGGACAGCACTTCTAAATTTTCCATAATAGCAATGTATTACTTGATATAATTTATCGAGAGATCTGCCGATATGTATTACTTAAAGAAAATTTTCTTATTTTTTATTCTTATATTGCAACATACACATCAAATACAATCAGAAAATAACATTGATAATACACTTCAAACTTACGGTTTCAAATCTATCCTCCCATTCTAAATGCCTTCTCATAAAGGATATTGCCTCAGATGCTTCCCGCATTTCTGATGTCATTTTGAAGTTGATGGGCGAGTTCTCTGGTGAATTGTTCACTGGTCTTGCTGTTACCATGGTGTCAATATGTCTCAAACCACCATAGAGTACAACTTCTATTGCATCATCCCTTGTATCATGTTTGTTTGTCATGATTTGATTAGTCTTTATACAGTTCAGATTCAATGAAGATCTGGAAGCATGCATTTCAGATATATCCGTTGGGGACTTAGTCCCTCTTTCCTCGTGGTTTGGACGTTTCATTAACAGCATTCTTGGTAAATAGTTCAAGAACACTAAACGAACCCAGTTCGGCATTTGGTGTGTTCGAGCGGTCCGATAATTTCTGTTGATGATGAAAACCGTGGAACCAACAGCAATTATATTCATCAGGAAATCGAACATGAGATATTTGGCGATTAGAGGAATTGTCATGGAAGGAGGGAGCATTTTGGAAATCAAAAGGAGAAACACTACAAGAGCTAATAATATAGAAATAATCAATGTGATTTTCTCACACGAATCAGGGGGAATGATGAATACACTAACGCTAACAAAAGATATCAAGATACAT
The DNA here is from genome assembly GCA_035048485.1 of Pteria penguin. Lineage (NCBI taxonomy): Eukaryota > Metazoa > Mollusca > Bivalvia > Pterioida > Pteriidae > Pteria > Pteria penguin. The sequence goes on along the minus strand of CM068581.1, from coordinate 60,833,454 downwards.
GGTATAATCAGATTGACTGTATAGAACAATGTCTTTCTTCGTATATGAAACGAGGCTATGTATAAAGATTTCGACTGATTTGTGTTTTTATCTATACAAGTCTCAATTCTGGATGGACAATCTACCAAGTCCCATGTTCCACTTTTTAGGTAGTCTGTCAAATCGAGTCCATTAAATTTAATATACCAGAAGTCTAATTGACCAGCTTGAAAGGTCCATGATCCGAACTTCATCTCGCAAATTTGTTCGTCAAATGGAAAATATTTTACATCAATTTCACATGAACTTTTATAAATGGCCACTGGAATTTGATAGATATTGTACGTCAATTCTCCATTCATCTCCAAAACGAAATTGGGTAGGTATCTTGGTTCATATTTCCCATCGGCACTAGAATTAAAGAAAGATCATCGAAATGATGACATTTCAAAATGAAGGGAACAGTTATACATTGCCTTCATTAGTATAAGGTTGAGAAATAAGTATGCTAATTACTGTACAAATAGAAGGAAAATATACTTACGTATCTAAAATGAAGAAAATACCTCAAAATGTCAACAATTTTATTGTAAGATTACAAGATTTAACATTATGACAAAAACACATAAATGTAATTTCAAATTATACATTTCTAGAACTAAATTTTTTATACCTATCACTCCTTTCCTCTTACTAAATTTTAGAAAAAGAAATGGACAAATGAAACCACAATTTCGAAATTAAAACACATATACATGTAATTCAGTACCGATACTAAAAATTAACACGTTTTCATATATCATGGCATAATTTTTCTTGAAATTGAAAATAATCATTGTAACACTCATTACCTTTTTGCAAACTCAAAAGGTTTCATCGATTCTTAATAATTCATTACAAAAAAAGATGTAATAAAGCAAAAAGGAATAATAACATCAAACAACAAAAACCAGAAATTATCTATGTTTGAACACACAATTTTATTTCTTTGGTGCAATAATAAAATGAACTAGTACCAAATTACTCAAATTTCTTCAATGACATACCTACTTTATATGTGTTTGATATCAAATTTATAAACTAAATTCTTTTATTGCTGCAAATTTGACAAGCCATCGAAAATTAAGTTGTTATGATGCATATCCGATTTCTTATTTATCATCAGAAAATTTTCAAATTGTTTGAATTAACATAAGACATGTGAATTGGAGCTAGATGCTTAGTCATTGCAAGACCTCATGGATTTGATATCTGACGTGTTTTACCCTTTTTTTCTATTAGAATTGTGTTCTTCGTCTATTCATTCCAAGAATGTGCTGAAGCTGAAGAATGGTACAATGAAACATATTTTACTTAATGCAAGGTTCAGTCATATAAGACTTGCATAAAAGTTCTATGAAAATTATGATCAGCTATACTGTTGTCTGTAAGCAAAGGCTAAAATTCCAGTCATGCTTACGTTGCATTCCGAGAACATTTATTAACAAGAGTTAACAGAAGACGACATAGCTGGTCGGTGGGGCATTTTCAGAGGGAAAGCATTTATTTTCAATGTTTTATTAATTCAAGTCCAAGGTAAAGGTAAAATGTTGACCAGATGAAAGCTCTGGTCACAATGAATTTACATGTGAAACCGCTATCTCTAATCATTTCAAAAGAAAAAGTCCAGATAAATGTATTTGAAAAATAGATCAAAGTCGAAAGTCAAATTCACAAGGTCAAAAGCCATGGTACCATGTTATCAAATGAAAGTTTTTGTCATGAGGAACCTATGCGGGAAGTATCAAATCCCTATCCCTACTGACTCAAAAAATAAAGTTAATGTATTTGTAAAGTAAGTCAAAGTCCAAGGTCAAGGTCACAAAGTCATAAGTCATGCTAACAAATGAAAGTACTTGTCATGAGGAACTTAAGTATGAAGCATGAAAGCTCTACCACGAACGTTCTAAAGATATAGCCCAGGTTAAAAGTGGGGGGGGGGGTGGTGGTGGTTTGCAATGCAATCTGTAGAATTATCATAAATGTAAATTCCCCAAAAATAGGCTTGTCCTAATATTTATGGTTGTGCAATTCAGTGAATATTGTTCAAAATTCGCCACCCAAGGAATCCCTGTCCGAAAACAAATTTGTGAAATATGGTAAATTTCTGATTAATATGCAGGAATAAAAACCTTTTAAAACATTTTAGAAAAATGTATTTAGTGACATTGACCTTGCAAGAATGACCTTGAGTGACCTTTGAAAGAAAGTCTCTGTCCAATTGAACATTGTTGAGAAAAATGAAACAATTCTGATGAATGGCTTAAGAGATATGAGATCTCTTTAACTATTTAATGGATATGTACCGAGTGACATTGACTGATACAAATGCCTTTGAGTGACCTTTCTCAGGAAGAAGTCCCCGTCCCAAGAAACATGTGGATGAAATTTAATACAATTCTTAAATAAGGCCTTTCACGAAAAATAAGGTATCCAAGATGAGTGACGACCTTGGAAAAATGATGTTGAGTGACCTTTCTAAAAAGTACCTATCCTAAAGAACATTTCCATGAAATATGATACAATTCTGATGAATGGTTAACGAGATATGAGGCCTTTCCGAATATTTAAAGATGTGCTGAGTCACCTTTACCTTGCAGAAATGACGTTAACTGACCTTTGTTCTGAAGTCCCTGCCCAATTCAACATTTTTTAGAAATATGACAACATTCTAATTAACGGACACCGCAATGATTATTCGGTCTTTTCATCACATACAGTCACTTCTCATTCGTGACGGCGTCTGACATAAAGTATTTGTTACGTCATCAAATTCTATTGAAACCGATCTAAAACTTATAAAATGATAGTATACAGTAAATATATGACGTCAAGATTGCTTTACGTCAGATACCGTCCTAAATAGGAAATAATTCTTTTTAACGAAAAGACACAATATGCCCTCCCGAATTTTTTTCTGGGATAAAAATCATTACTGTATATAAAGATCAATCAGCTTATGAAGTTTGTAATGCCGTTAACAGTTACCTAGACACTTGGGCATGGTCCTAACTATTATGATATTCACCATGATATATCAAATATGTTTTTATAATTAAGTAAAATTCAAAGAATGTTGATTAAATTAGTAAAATCATGTTAAAAGTTACCAGATTGAATTATAAAAGAAGAAAGTTTAATTATGAACACACGTTTTGATCATTGTTTAAATGTGTGTCTACCTGTTTCAATAGCGTATATTTTGTTGGCAAAGGAATAGAATGGATTAAGTTTTTATCTTCAATCGATATCTATACAAATAAATGTATGAGTACATGTATTTCTAAAATAGAGAATGTATGTTTATAAATTTGTTTTGTTATGCAATCAGAGACATGGACGTATATAAGGCGGGGGGGGGGGGGGGGGGGGGGGGGGGGGGGGGGGGGGGTGGGGCGGGGCCGGGGGGGGGGGGGGGGGGCGGGGGGGGGGGGGGGGGCAATAACGTGGAAGGATCAAATTTCACAAAGGAAGCTAAAATAGCAAAATTTTCCGAAACTATGGTTAAACATTATCTTATGCTGCGACTTTACCCAATTTATTGACCTGTCTGTTGTCATTTTTTCCTTTAGCTTCATGTCAGAATAAACCCTTTTGAATTATTCTTCATATGAAATCTTTCTTTGACATTCAATATTTGTTATAAGACCTGTCATACAGAGGCAGGTGGTCTCTTAAACAGGTTGCATTTGTATACATATTCATTTTAAGAGAACAATTAATTGGCAAGTACAATGTGTTTACATTATTCATCATACAATGTTTCACATAAATTGTAAGGGGAAGACCACTGTTTTAATGATAATATATGGCTCATTTTTTCGTCGTCAAAAATTTTGCTATTATGGCGTCCTGATTTACATGATCAAAAATATAAGGTGCTTGAAACAGTATGGCAAATGTCCCTGCAATGGTTACTGTCAAGAAAATCACTAAAAGAAGACGATCCAAGACACTGGCAATGTACTTCCAATCCTCTGTCACCTAAAATACATATGAATAAAGGCTAATTCTTACCAAGACTCTGCGTCGACTGCAGAAGCGTATAAATTATGACATGAAATATTTTTGAAAATTATTACGATCGTGTGTCATTTGCATCAACCGTTATATATTTTACTTTTATAACTGACATTTACCTTTAGATGTGTAGTACGTTCGGAATGAGAACCACGAATGAAGGTATGATACTTTAAACATATATGTGTAATCTACATTGTAAATTATATCTGGACTGTGCAATCATCTCTTACGTCTCATTACAGATTGTAATCTATGCAGAATAATACATGACAATTCAGGATGTTTATGTAGAGCTCATTGCATTTCATGTTTTCGAATAAATGGTTCGTATTTCGTATATATATTAAAATTTGTGTAAATTAATAAGTTTGTTGTATGATTGATTAACTTACATGATTAGCCATGTAGTACATACCATATCATATTCATCCTCCTTCTTTATGTGTCCTTTAATGAATCGAATAGCATCGATTGCTCGCTGGTATTCCGGAGAAAGTGGATCCGTTTCTATCCTATTAAGAATTGTTTCACTGCTGGTTTGGCGGATTTCACAGTTGTGTATATGGTCTTCAAGCAGACTTTTACAGATAGCATGCATGTCGTGGTTTGTGTTATTGTGAAGAATATCCTTCACATTATCGATTCGTTGGTTTTTCTTTTCTGGTCCCTTGCATCTTTCGTAGTGATTTGGACGACGCATGAAAAGGATGGTCGGAAGATATTTCAGAAAAATAATCCGTATCCATTTAGGCATTTTATGAGTCCTTGGTGTCCGGAAGTTAAGATTTATGACAAAAACAGTTGAACCAATCGCAATGATGTTGATGATGAATGTAAACAATAAGAATTTTGATATCAGAGGTATCACGAGTGCAGGAGGCAAAATTTTGGAAATGAGAAGCAAAAACACGACAAGAGCTAAAAGAATCGATATACACAAGGTTATTTTTTCTCCCGCATCGGCCGGTAATGAGAACACACATACACTCACTAATGAAATTAGAACACAAGGAATAATAAGATTTACTAGATAAAACAATGTCTTTCTGCGGATTTTAAATGTTGACACATATATAGATTTTGTAACGTTAGTTGCCATATCCGTCACATTTCTTATAGTCGCCGGGCAATCTATCAGATCCCAAGTTCCACTTTTTAAATAATCATTCAAGTCCAGCCTTGTCATATTCTTATAAAAAGTGAAATACATTTGATCAATGTCGAATATCCAAGATCCAAATTGCATCTCACAGATCTGTTCGTCGAATGGAAAATACTTGACATCTATCGTACAAGAAGACTTGTATATAGCAGGTGGAATCCAGTATATGAGACTGTTAGAATCTATGACTAATTTCGACTCGTAACTGACTTCATATGTCCCGTCGGCACTAAAAGGAAAAGCTCCAATTCAAGCTATACTCGTAGGTCACATTGTTGTGGTGGGTTTTTTTTTTCGAAGATACAATACAAATTAGTGGTGATCAAACAATGTGATATGGAGAAGATAGTTTGTGTTTACAAATAACAAATAAGAGAAATATTGACATGTCTTTAAAACTTAAATTCTAAAATAAATTGCACATCGTGCAGTGTTTTAAGAAATGTTCAATGCATATCGAATTGTGCATGGTCTGTATATAAAGTGCGGAATATCAAAACAACATCGAATATGTCCAACCAAACATTGACAAAACAATCACTACACAATGGATGAAAACAGAAAATAAATCAAGGAGTTTTATTTGCATTTTTCGGACTTTCGCTAAATAACACACAACCTAATGTAATTGTTTTTCTAATACTAGATTTGCTATGATTACATTACTTCAAATTTGGAGAAACTCTTCATCAAGGATCACAAAACAACATAAATCACAAACACAGGTGACGTGACAAAGAAGCAAGAAATAAAACGACACAAAACTGCTATTCAGTTGCCAATCATATAAAAGAAATTTTTGGAGATTTTTTTTCATTTTCCGTTTTCAGGATCATATAAATATTTTCACAATATGTGAAATTTTATGAATTGAATTATTACAATGGAGTTACTTATAATTACTCACTTGTTGAACAGCACAATATCAGGTCTCCATGCTTTGTTATGCGCTATACGAATTGTATTGATATTTCCATAGTCCTTCGGATTCCATTGTAGTTGGTAGTCATTCCAATACTAAAAGACAAAGTGTATTTATTGCAATTTCATTCTTATTTACACATATTTATCTAAATGACAAAGATTTGCAAATCACGACGAATCTTATATTTCTTTCTTTCGAAGGTAAATAAGTTATTTGTCAGTAAACTAAGGCAATGTCGAAATATTAAATACAAAATAACAAAAGGAGCATTTGCAGAAAATCTAGGAGACCCAGATGTCAGAAGAGGTGCAATGGATAAATCAGTATCCCTTGCGGACCTGTTACATTCACCGCTAAGTTTCTTCTAGCTTGATAAGTAACAACTATGAAATTAAACCCGAAGAACCTTATTGCAAAGCGACGGATACCAGTCTCGATTCCTTGCAGTATACATAATATCGCAATTGAAATATTGGTATATATTTTGTTACTTACCATTTGCAACCAAACGTTAGTTTTCATGACTTGATTCTTTTCATCCTGCAATGATTAAATTTGGTGGTGTAATTAATAAAATCAATATTACAATAAAAATAGGTAAAATCATAAGATCATAACGACCATAACCAACACATAATCAAACATAATTTTGGGGTGTAAATCTTGAATGAGTTGTGCTGATAACAGTTTATGTCAATATAAGTTCTAAAAACTTGAATTAAAACCTCTTGCGGTATACAAACATGTATGAGTTTGGATGTAAATTACTTTGGGAGATTGTGATTAAACCAAACGAAATCATAACAACATTTACTGATGGAATGTTAAAAAATTATCAAGTACATAAATATATAAAATGATAGTCAACAACAACAAGAGCAACACCTAGCGTTGCTTAATGCGCCCGTCGCTTACTTTGGACGGGACGTATGGTTTTATTACCCCCAAACATGGGTCTCTTTTGTAAAACTTTTATGAAATATTGAATTCCAAAAAGAGGGATCCAAGTCCCATAACTCCGGAACAACAGAACGGAATTTGCTCATAATTAAAAGGCGGCTTTCTCTACACTGTCTAGGAATTCTGTATGAGTTTCATGAAATACAGCTGACGTTTACTAAAGTTATTACGTTCCATAGCGGACGGACGGACGGACGGCCAGACAGACGGACATTGCCATACCATGATACGTCCCGTCTTTCGACGGGCGTATAAAAATGAAAAGAGGATACAGCGTATTGTTGTAAAAAGTATATATCCAGAAAAATTAGAAATACAAATAGATGTTTTGTTACTTGCACTTAATTTTAATAAAAATATTGAATTTGAATACATTGAACTTTTTTTAATAGTAATTTCGTCTATCATTGATTGCCCGACATATGATGGTCTGTGGCGTATAAATTAATTTCAAAGGAAGAACCGCGGAAAAAGGAATGTGTGGAAAATTATGTAATATATGAAATACGTTTATTGAATGACCCAGTATTTTACATAATTCGTATATTATAAATATGGGATACATTATTTATGAAAATATGTATATATCAAAATTTTAGATCAGAATATATATATATATATATATAAACCCTATTTTTAAAATCTTTTGATGATACCAAACATTATTAAAATTGCTGAGACAGTTGTTCAGAATCATCCGATAATCAATAAATGAAATGTTTTTATTTTTTATTTGTGAAGAAAGATTCTATCGTAGTTCCATTCTGAAGTTTAGGCAGACAAACATCTCTGGTTTAATCCGACTGAAATGTTCTATTTTACTCAATACGAAATCAGAAGGCTACATCCAAATTTAGTGGAATCATCACAGTAGATAAACATAACTATACATGTATATATCCATTCAATTTCATTACACAATAAATGCTTAAATGGAGAAAAAATGAAATTAAATTAACAATCAAGTGTAGAAAACAATATTGTAACTATGATTTTTAAATTTATGATAAAAATAATTTCATTAACCTTTAATAACATATATTGCAATATTAATTTCATGTACCAGAGATGCATTTTGACAAACGATGTCTCTTCAGTGATGATAAAAGTCGAAAGTGTAGATGTCGAAAATATATTTATACAGCATGCACATGACCAAATATATCTTAATTGGAAGAGTTTAACGTCGTCTTAGAATAGGGGTTTATTGAAAAATATACTGTTTTGTTTAGTAAAACAAATAAAATACCATTCCGGTGGAGTATACTTTACTAAGTGTGAAAATTAATGAATTTCTCAGACCTGAGATCTGTATTTTAATCTCTAAAAATTTGGTTAGAAAATTTTAAAGTGTTATTTCTCATTAATCGCGCCATGACATTTAATAACCTTTGTGCTGCATTACTCGGGTGTAAATACGATACCAAACATCATGAACATTAGACATTGAATATAATTATGCATTCTGTATCGGTACATGTATATTCCAAGTAAATAAGCAATGAAAAATCAATTGAATAGTTAATGATAATCAACTTCTACAGCTTTATTAGGAGGGTATGCAAACATTTGTCTTACTATCAAATGTTGAATACGTATGAATGTCTTCGTAATTCGCTAAAGCCGCTATTGATAAATCAGAAAGAATACAAATTTATGTTAAGCGTTCAAATGACAGGAATTTCATTGTGGTACTCTTGAAGCATTTACTACATGAACACAGGGAGTCAGCTTAAGTCGCCCCAAAGTGAAGTCGCCCCAAAGTCAAGTCGCCCTATATCGGTTAAGTCGCCCCATATTGTCAAGTAAGGTCGCCCCTTCATCATTATATTCAAATATATGTTTGAATTATTAATTATCTTTCTCTACTGATGAAAATAAAGTATTATAAATAAATATTTTGGTGTATGTTTACTATAGGATAATTATTGATATTAATTGAAGTCGCCTCGTGCGATTGGTGTCTATCTATACTGTCATTACTGATGTAGAACTTTTCTCTAGTAATTTAAAATCTTGTAATTTTATGAAGGATAAGACATAAGTAGCACAATCATCAATTTAATTAACATGTATAACAAGTGAACAAATAGATAACTCAAACAATTTTCATAAACAGATCGATTTCTACATGGCATTGGGACGACTTCACTTGACATTATGGGGCGACTTAACCGATATAGGGCGACTTTACTTTGGGGCGACTTCACTTTGGGGCGATTTAACCGTAGACCGAACACAGATTCCTTTTACGGTGAACATTGACAGCAGTGGGTTTCGACTTTAGATGATAAGAAGAAAGGGGGGGGGGGTTTGAAGAATAACCTAATCCAAATGACTTTTCTTTTTATAAAATGACAGATTTAAAGAAATATATCTCCGTAACACCTTCTTGTTACCATTGATGTCCTTGATTGAGATTGAATGAAGCTATTGTTATGGTAACGGTTTGCCTTGGCACAACTATTATCATTAATCACATAGAAATGAAGCATTCAGAGCTATTGATGAATACATGAGCTTTTTATTGACAGCAGACAACTTTTTTGTAGATTAATCTTAGAAAGATCATGGGGTCAGAGCAGAAATAATACATCATCATTACACTTTATTAGGTCAATACTTGCTTAGATCATTTTCATCTAAATTATACTATGTTATTTGTAGTTCACTATAGTTTACATATTGGAAACTTAATATGATACACACTTTAATAAAAAAAATATTCCTAATTTCGCAGCTATTACTACTGATTAGTATCCATCATATGTTATGATAGTTATGCAGACAATGAGATATATGTAATTAAATTTAGAGCATAAAACTCCTATCAGCATTGCGATTAACATATGTTTAAAGATATTAATAAAGTTTATGAGAAACTTATGGAACACTCTAGGAGAAGAAATGAGTACAATCTAGCACATACTTTGAGAAATGTATGTTTCATGTCAGAGGTAAGTGTTACCAACAGTGACCATTAAAAGTTTTAACACAGAAAAACAACAGATGAAGATGAATTCTACTCACTACACTTATTAGTTGACTAAGTGCCAAGTTGAACTGAACTTCAATGGATTCACTGATGTTTTTCACAGGACGGATTAAGGGGTTATAACCTCGCTCAAAGAGATCTCTGACAAGGCGTACTTCATCGTCGCTCCCTAAGCCTAAAATACAAAAATATGACATTAAAGATACTGTTTTCATAATAATAAATAGTCAAATTATGAAACTTGTCCTTGTGACACTCTCAACAACGTACTACCTTAGACTCTAGGAAATCAGACACGTGACAAGAATTGAGCAAAAATCTTTTGTTTGGTTGGTCACAAATGAAAGCAATAATTCAAAATATACATTATATATATTTTATCGCGATGTCAGCCTTTGAGTACAAGTAAACACAGTCTATTGTGTAGTAAAGAATGAAAACGCATTGTATATGTAAGAAAAGTTCGACGATTTATTAATCATTAAAATTTTATATAAAATACATTAATCAAGTATTAATAGAATATATATCTATTTTATTGATTAATTATAGAAAACTATATCGCTCATCTGGGCACGGTGAACATGCATAAACCTCCTTATCTACTGGAGTATTTTCTAACAAATAAACTTTTTCAGAAATCATATTTTTGAATTGAACCAATAACAACACCAAGTCATTCCAAAACACAGGTGTTAAAAGATGTCAAAACTTAATTTCGGGGGGGGGGGACCAAAATAACTACACTTCTTAATACACTCCTCTAGATAGCATTTATACATTCGGTATGATGAGCTTTGCGACCGATCTTAAGAAATGTGTCAAAGGAGGGTTAAAACATTTGATCTAAATCACTCGGAAGAACTCGAAAGTATTATAAGGTTAAGTCGAATGGACAAACGGACGCTTGGCGAAGAGTGATCACATAGCACACCTGTTCTCAGGTGAACCTTAAGATATTTTGTATTGTTTTGATAAAATAATCTAAGAGAAATATTCAGAGAAAAATCTGAAACATGAAGAAGCTCGGTGTCAATGAAAATAGCATGATTTATTGACAAGAAATGCACTCACACATTCTATTATACTTTAAGTATCTGCCTTATCAATTTAATAGAGACAATGTTGTGGTATTTGGCTAATTACCCAGAATGCTAAAAACTTCTAATTACTACACCTTTAAAGCTTTCATAGATTTATTTCTAAAGTTCTCTTTTATTATTTATTTGTATAAATGTCTCAATGAATTTTCTATGTATTACCATGCCATTGTTTTACACATTCATATTCACATGTTTTCAAGGCTATGGAAAAGGGAAAAGAAAGAAACAGTATACATAAAGCACAACATTTTATTTGAGCAGAACGTGTCACAAAAAGCGATATATTGTATTCAAACATTCCTGCCTGAACCCCACTCTATATATCATACTATGTATTTTAAATGTCTAATTAATTAAGAAATTTTGTTTTCTATGACCAAAGAAAAGAACATAAGCTGATGAACAACTACTGGCTACAGAATATGAATTTGTTTTATACAAGTCATTAAAATATAGCTAATAAAATTGCAACTCGATTCCATTCATGCAGTTTTAATACGTAGTAATAGCAGCAGTGTTGTTTTGCCATTAGCATCGCTATCTTCATATTGCATGATATAGAACGACTCATTTCCCAATGATGCATGCCTTTCAAATTTTGTTATGTCCATCTGTTTGGCAGAGATACAAAAAGAAAAATAGGAATACAATTACGATTCATTGCTAATCATTCAAATCTAGAGACAAACGGTCTATCTTCATGCGGTGCAATTTAAAGATCAATTTGTACACAATGGATTGCTTTTGGGCTATTTAGTTCAAACGAACATTTTTCTCAAAGAACAGTCGGAGGCAATGGAATCTGTATTAGAAAATTAAGACTCATTGTCACACACTTACATGTCACCTTAAAGAAACTTAAAATTTCACACCAATGAATCAACAATATCTGTTGTGAAATAAAGCCGATATGTTTGTAAAATGTCATTTCTTTTTCTATTAAGTTGTTCTGAATGACCGTTGCTTGAATGCCAAGCTCTTATTATTAATTTTAATGAAACAAACATATTGAAACTTGAGTTTCGACAACTAGCGGATGGAAAGGAAACAAAATCATTATCAGATCTCACACTTGACTTTTTTTAAATTTAGGTTAATTGAACTAAAATGCCTTAGTGTTACGATAATAACAGAAGCATATTAGCTCTGTTAGAAGGTTTTTAAAGGTTGGTAGAAAGAAAATGCTAAGGTGCAGTATTCTTATTGAAATACCTGAAATACCAGATTATATATGTAATATACTCAATCACAGGCCATTGGAGAATCTGAGGTGAGATAAGGTGGTAGAAATATTTCAGAAAACGACCGCATTCGGGAGTTAACTCGGTAGGAAAGAAAATGTAACTATCAGCATAAATACGAATAGTATGATTCAGTTAGTTAATAATGTTTTAAAGGGGGTTTATATTATAACGTCCGTGTTATTTATCATGATATTATTTATTGCTATTACCATTATCATTTATTTTCAATACGTATGTTTAGACTTCATATTAAAGTTCAGGGTGCAAAATAATTCCCACAGAAATATACTTCAAATTTACTTCGATAAAATATTCGAAAACTAAGGAGTATTTCCCTCCACTCGTGCATAGCATTGTCCATATGGTTTTTTGGCTCTTACTTTTGAGTCAATTCGGTAAATAGAATGCTCTTTAAATATTTATACTTTGGATTTCCAAAGTTTGCACAGTAGCATTACTTAAGGGACGTACGTTGTCGAAATGCGCCTAATATGTATATATCTTTTTATATATTTTAAGTGTTTGTCGATTTGATCATGAAGATATACCTAAAAAGGGATCGAGTATAGGTGCTCGAGGAGAGTGAACATCTCCTATGTGTTAGCAAAACACTATCAATTTTGAGTTCACGGCGGTTATGACCGGTCAGCAGGATTTTTACTCCTACATGGCACCTTCATTTTCACAAAGAATCGTAAAGTTTTCGGTTCGTGTTAACGTATGACCCCGTATTCTGTAATCTGTGCTGAACATTATTTTGGTACCTTGTATTTTCCTATCAAACTTGTTTGCCACATTCTGAATGATTCTTGTTTGATTAATATTTGGAAATTAATGTCACATGGGTAACACAAAGCTATGATGGGAAGACGACTAGCATTCGGAATATCAGCTGCGATCGCTAACATAAAGTGCCTTAAATGTGACGAACTTTTAATGGATATCATGTTATGGCTTGTATTAACTGCCTCGATTAGCGGCGATGAACACCTGAAAAAGAACAATTTACCTTCGGAAAGATGGCATGGACATTATAAAGTGCATTGGTAGGGAGATTTACATTCGGGGGATAGCATGGCTAATATCAAGTGCCTTTATAACGGTGCCTGACATTCGAAAGCTATCAAATATTAAAACCACGAAAGAAAACCACCAGATTAGAGCATAAGTGTATGTTGTTTAAATTCTATACCGATCCACTTAAACCGAAGGAGACCTGGTATTGCCACAGTTTCGGAAAATCATGAAAACATAACTGTTTGAATGCGTCTCTTAAATGGTAAATATTAGATAAAATTATCGTCGTGATCATAAATTTGTTTTTACATGCATCCTTCATTAATACTAACAGTTTTTAACATTGAACATCACAAAAGATATATTTTGTCAAAGAATGCATTAAGTACACTTAATGTATTTCCGTATACAAGTTGTTTGTTTATCAATGACATTAATATAGATATAATACACATATATATTGAAATGAAGTATGTACATTCTGACTTTAACTCATGTTAGCTCTGTCTCTTGCTATTAACTATATGCTGTTTTGACCGTCTCCGGCAAAACAATAGCAGTTACATCCGTTTACTTTTGAAAAGAAGGAAGAAAGATAACAAAATGAAAAGAAAAACATAAATTTATGCTTTTTAAAATATGTAAGTTACCTGTGTGGGTCTTTGTTAAACATATTCCAAAACACAGAAGAAATACAGCACACGAGGTTATTATTGATCTATCCATTTTACAGCAATGAACATGATCGAAATGACCCGAATATTACTGCACAGAAAATCACACACATGGTGTATTTCAACATACTTCAAGTACTTATTCATCTTTTCACTATGAAATTATATATGTCGTATTGTCAATCGATATGATCCAGTCTTTGTTGAGGACGTTCTTTTTCTTCATACAGATACGTATTTACTTTTATAATTGATTTATTTGAAAAGGTGAATTTGAACAGTGTTACTTTTTGCTATAGTAGTATTGTAAGTCATGAAAGTGTACCCGACGTAATGATGCGGTCAATAAACTTGATGTTCTTCATTTTCAAATTTCTATCATGATTTTTTCTTATATTTTCCTTATAATGGCAGTGTTCAAAGTTGGCAAACTATTCTATTGAAATCAAAGATACATGTGTTATCCAAAATTATAAACGTCTATATACCTTGCCCCAACCCGTAAGTTTATTTGTAACTTCAGGTATTTATGCTCTACTAATTAAAACGGTATGGCAAACAATGCAAATTATTAAACCTTTACACAAATTACTACATAGTTACAGAATGGTTGACTGACTAAGTGAATGATAACAATGCAAAATTGTCATTTCATAAATAAATAGCTATATACCATTTCGTAGCGTTGCTAATTCTTAATTCAAAATGATTATAATACAAATTGCCGTTATTGCTTAGGATATCTTATAGTTCTGCTTTAATTAGACATGCATGTTTCGCATTATAAATTGTAAAAGAGTTATATGAAGAGTATGGACTCGAAAACTTCAAATAGATGTTTTATCACAAGTTACATATTCTTTTATTACATCTTATTACTCTACAATACCCTTAAGGTACACTGGGAGGCAGCGATGCAAAGTTATCTTTAATAACACGGAAGATGACATTTAATGTCAAATCAACTGGATAATCAATTCTCTAATTATTTGTTTATAGATAACCAATGATCAATACAACAAAACTATTCTCATAAGTTATCCCAATAAGCTATTGATCTATGGATTATTTGGAAGAAAAGAACTTTATTAAAGGAACTCATGTGTTAAGGGAATTTTTCAGTAACCATTCATTGTTACCTATAACTAGTTAGAACTGCGTTAAGGCGACTAAATGTTTACTGTTCGAATAAACCTGAAAAGATGCTTACTGCCCTATGACACTTGATCTTACCTGCTCTTCTAGAATCTAGAGTCTGTAATTATTCATTAAACAAAATAAAGTTAATGTACGGTGTTTTGTTTCTAAAAAATTTACTTAAACTTGTATTATTTTTGTATGTAAGGGTTTAATTAGCATTTAATTATCAATAAGTTTTTATATAATAAATATAGAACATATATACCTATTAATTTAGTGCACCATATGCGCATTTCGACAACTTATGTCTCTTCAGTGATACTCGTGGCCAAATGATTGGTATTCTTAAAATGTATAAATATTTGAAGAGCAGTGTTGAAACCAAAATGACCGAAAAGTGAACCAAGAAATAAGATTTAACATATATGATAATTATCTTGTATAAAGTTTGGGAAAAAAAACTAAAGGACACCCCCTCCCGGAAAAAAAAAATAATAAAATAGAAATAAAATAAATGTAAGATAAATAGATAAATTAAGAATAAATAAATAAAATAAAATAGATGAAAACAGATACGTTGTTTCTGGCTGTGGTGTTTCAAACACGATCGCATTTCGACCAAATAAACATTATCCTACCATGAAGAGGAAACACGTTTATCAAATCAGATAGTACTAAGATGGTCGCTAGTAATGACTGAAGTTGTGGTTGTTGTTGACCTATCGCGCATTACTGACCACATCTTCTATCATAATCTTAGTATCAACACTATCTCCTATTGAATACACAGCATCGGTCATCTGATATTAATAATGACGAGCGTATGGAGAATGCGTTTTCCTCTGACACTCAGAAGGATCTAGAGCTCTTGCTGCTTCGATTGATTTTGTAAGAAAACATCTCTAGGCTTACCTAAATTATATCACATAATGTAATGCTCATCGTGTCCAATTTCGATTCTAGATATGTTGATTTTGATTCCTGTCTCAGTATGTAAGTTGTTCATGGAGATTTGAGCGGCCATAATATGGTCATATCGTGTGGGTTTTACATATTTTTATATATTGATTCGATACCCTCATGAGGTTGGGATTTATACATACATATTAATGCAAATGATGTTATTTCTTATCAGACATACAAGAAATATACGAAGTGAAGTGGAAGCTGAGCATTACGATTATACCTTTTTATAATATCAATCGCTGAATGTCGTACCAAAATTGTTATCGTCAATACACCATATAGAAAATATTATTCAACAGCTAAAAGTATCTTTTATTGTAGAGTCACAATAACACATACATATTGTAAAAGAATATATTTTATTATTACAAGTTGATGACGTTTTTACAAAAGATGTGCGTGTCATATATGCATGATCATTCTCATTCATAAAACAGAGCTACATCTGTTAACCGGGCATCTTCTTCCAAGACCACAAAAGATGTTAGCTATTATGTATTATGCAAACATTGTAATTGTTACATATAGGAATAAGCAAACATCACTACATAGCAGTAAGTCATGAAGCACATGTGGTACCCATCATTAACAGGTAGATGGATCACACTCTCCCGCGAAGGGTATCAATACTGACTCCAGATTTGACAAATCATTGAAGCACATTTGAGACGAAAACGGTTACCGACATTTTGTCCGCCCGTAAATGAACTCTACAAACGTAAAAAAAGATACATAAAGGAGAAGTACATACCTTTTGTCTCGCCTTCCACGATAACCTGTAGAAATGAACTCGTGTTCAGGAGCCATGCCACTAATATGAAGCTAAATCCGCACATCATAGTGCATAGTCAGGGACTTTACATGTGTCCATTACATCAGATAGTCCAAAAAGAACTATTTTTTAACTTAAATAGAGAATCGCGTAGTTTTCACGTTCTTCATAACAAGTCGCCATTATCAGAACAACGCATGCGCAAATAAAACAGACAGTGCATCGTTGACTCCCAACATATGTTGCACAGGTCTCGTGTTATTAATTCTACACCAGAATTATTTTCTCTATTTTCTCTGCACCATAAAGAATGTTGTGTTTACTTGTGAGCACGAGCCAGGGATATCGAATGGGTTTGTCGACTGATCGATCTCCACCGTGTGTTACATGTTTATTTGTGGAAGATTTTATATTTGACGTGTTTGATGGGAACACCTGAGTACACTGCTGGGTATCCCAATTGTCTGTTTTTCTAATTAGATATCTTGTATTACATCAAATAATTATCTGAAAGATCTACATACATAACAAAACAGAAGGAAAGTTTATATATTGCATGGCGCCATTTGTATAAACATGAATTACTTTTACGGTTCAATTAATTAATCTTTGTCTACAGTTTTGTGATTTACTCTTATTGTTTCGAAATTTGATAAAAGATAGACCACGATTTCAATAGTTGAATTTTCTCGAAAGCAGCGATCTTATAAAAGATCCATCATTATTGGCACTTATTCTATGAAACTTCGGCGACAAAGAGAAATTGAGGTTAATATCTCTGGCAAAACAAAAATTGCCTTACTTATCAAACATTTTTGCATTTAGATAGACGTTAGTATTCGGAATCTAGCCAATCATCTCATTCTTTTAGTTTGCAATAAATGTTGTTATTTTGATTGCAAGTTGTTTAAGTGGAATGTATATATGGAAAGTAGCATTCCACATTTGATACACAGAATACATTGTAGCTTTATGTCGGAGGAAAGGATATTAACTGAAATATCGGAAATGTGTTTGCATACTGTTTAAAAAATAAAGTGATGAAATCAAGAAAAGAAAAATTTTGTGATCAGAAGTAGACAGAGTAATATTAAGATGTAAAATAATAACAGAATACTCTAAAACCTGTATAAGATAATGATGGATTATGAGCAATGTCACTTGCACTTTATATTTTAAATATTTTCAAATTCTCGATGTACTTAGAAGTAGTTAAATGTGACTGGAAGAGCACACGAATTTATAACTAGTATAGATAATGATAAGGGAAATCTGGGAATGAGTATAAATTACAATTTGTATAGAATTTCCTGTTTATTACTCTGAGGAAATTTCTTATTATTTAACATTGAATTCTCTTGATCATAATGCCATACATATGTACATTGCTTACGAGCACATGTCAACTTCCGGAAGGCATTTTCGGAACTATTTAAACTCAATTCAATTCGTATGACTCCTTCTCAATTTTCCATCATATAAATGATAAGAACTAGATTCTATCTTTGAATATCAGTTGAGTTTCACAATATTTGCGCATTCAGATATAAGTTCCACATGAGTGGATGCTGGAAGCAAAATATTCTTGCGCACTACACTCTAGTGCACTAAATTCTTCAATGTTTTTACACTGTATAAATTGATAATATTCAATTTCAAAAAACGAGTTTATAGCTCTGTCCAAACCATATGACAGAACCCACCAACGGCAGATCCTATTTAAAAATTCAAAGTGTTAAAATAGATAAAAGCTTATTTCAAATTCAGTTATAAAGATTGCCCATCCCCTTTGCTTATTTCATGGAGAAGTAATTGGGTTTGGCTTGGCATACATTTTGTTTTATAATCCGCTTCACAGAAAATAGTTTGCACTGCATCAAACAGAATTATCCCTCAATAATACGAACAGCTGTTCACGCTAATCCCTTTATGCATAATTTTATTGAATTTGTACATAACTTTTCTATTTTGTTTTCTTTCAAATATTCATGTGTGCGTTTAACTATTTATTTAGTTTTTGTAATACTTCGTTTACATAACGCCAAGATTAAGTCACATATATAGTGGCGGCACCTGCCTGATGCATTGCGCAGACATTTAGACCTCCGTAAAATATCCATCAGAAGCAATGCGGGATCGTCAGGTACCTTGCATTATCTACGGTGATACGAGACCTCAATTTTCACTGTCTCCGTGACAGAACTTAGAGTGCTGCTTATGGGGCTCGAACTCGGAGCCTCTCAGCCACGTACCAACTCTCTCACTGGATAAGCAACGGTGGCACTTTCTACATGTATATTCATAGCATACATTAAAACTGTGTAGATCTCAATCAAAAATATGCAGATGTTAATCATTTCATAAAAACGAGTGGCATGGTAACATTTATAAGTAAATTAACAATTTTACTGATTAAACGCATACTAGTGCGCATTTCATTAGAAATACACCGCCGAAGTATCGCACTAACAGAACTCTAACCCACCCAACCTAAAAAATAGGGATCAAAACCGTGTACAGAAATCTTGTTTGCCGATTGCAAGTCAGAGAAACCTTACACGCAAATAGTCAAACTATTATAATGTAATGCAAATGAGGAAATAATTTGCAATTCTATAGGATAACATGAAATTGTTTATCTAATTTAACAAAAATGTTTAATTATTATCATACATATGATAAATGATGCAGATTTTAAAGTAAGCAATGTGTTAAAATACTATTATATATATATATATATATATATATATATATATATATATATATATATATATATATATATATATATATATATATATATATATATATATATCTATGTATGTATATTTTCAAATACTTGTTACTTGGTACAGCGATATATAATAATGATATAGTTCTTTAAATACTTAAATCCGTAAGTACTTTCGCCATTGTGGATCATCAGACGGAAACTAATTTAAAACTTACATTAGTGTCCATCTGATGAGGCACTATGGTGAAAGTACTTATTGATTAAAGTATTTAAAAATGGACACTGTGATATTCTAATTATATCATTATATATTATATATCACATTGAAGGAAAAGTTTGATGCACATGCAAAATTAACATCTTAGATTAAATTACAATGTTTTACAGTTATATATGTAAACGCACATATGTACATCGAAAGTAAACTGATTTCAAATTATCCATTTTTCGATTCTCGGGTTTCCCCACCATGTTTAAGAGGTTGGTTACCCCCTGCTTCCATTTCGGGGTTTTTTTTTTGGGGGGGGGGGTGGGGGGGGAGCGGTGTGGTTGTTGTTATTGGTTTTTGTTTTGGAGGGGGAGGTGGGGAGGCGGGGTTCGTATTTTTATATAATGATCTTTTGACTGTTGATGTTAGTTGATGTTGATGTTGATGCCATATTGTAATGTCTTACATTGCTAGTTGATTGTTTCCCGTTATTTAAGATTAAGATGCCAATGTTTGACACGATTGCCTGTGTGTTTGACGCACCTTTAATCTTTAAACCATACGTCTTTCATCACCCACTTATCGTGATTTGGCATGATGTCTTAACCGCTTAAGAAAAATCACTGTTTCCGAGGGGAATGGTCTTAACAATATGCAAATATATCTGTGGCAAATAATGTATGTATGGAATATTGCAATGGAAACAATGCCGTGGCAGTATTTCTTCTTCTTTTTGTTTATACTATTAGGCATTCAAATATACATGTAAGTGTCCACAAACAGAGTTTTATTTCTATTAAATTATTTTTGCTATGGTCTAAAACATGAACTAGCAGATGTCCTGAAATTGTGGCAGCAGTTCATCTGATGTAACAGCAGACTGTGTCATGTTAGATGTCGGTATCAATGTTGTTTGTGATGTTATATATATCTGTGACACGAATTCTGACATGACACACCAATGTTGCCTGTGATGTTATACGTATGTGACACGAATTCTGACATGACATATCAATGTTGCCTGTGATGTTATATGTCTGACACGAAATCTGACACGACAAACCAATGCTGTCTGTGATGTTATATGTCTGTGACACGAATTCTGACATGACATATCAATGTTGTTTGTGATGTTATATGTCTGTGACACGAATACTGACATGACACATTACTGTTGTCTGTGATGATATATGCCTGTGACACGAATACTGAAATGACACATCAATGTTGTCTGTGATGTTGGATGTATATGACACGAATACCGACATGACAAGTCAGCTTGTCATACAATGTAACAACTCCTTTATACAAAGGGGGGGGGGGGGGGGGGCAATTTTTATATTTCTGATTACAGTGCCTAACCTTGGGACCAGCGATTACCAATTAGCAGACTTTTGCATATTAAAGAGAAGGGAGGTTAAACACTTGAATTTGTTCATTTATCAATATTTGTGTTTTCGTTTATACTGATCTGCATGGTTGCTAAATATATTTATCATTAGATTAAACACTTAAATTTGATCGACTTATATGTTTATTTGAGAAAAGTGGAAATTAAAATACAAACAAATACTGATTGATTGATTTTTGTTTAACGTCACATCACGAATATTTCACGTATATGGTGACGGCATTGGCCTGATGCGAGGCATAAAAATTTAAACCTTTGCAACGGACCCGCCCGAAGTAGTGAGGGATCTTTAACGTGCCATGCATACCGCGACACGGGGCCTCGGCTTTTACTGTCTCATCCGAAAGACAGGACATCGGCATGATCAGAGTGGGACTCGAACCCCGGCCTCCCGATCAAGAGTCCAGCGCGATACCACTAGGCCACGCCGGCTTCAAACGAATACTGAAAGAACCAATAATACTATAGCAAATGTAAAAAAGAATGATGTGCTATAGACTGGCTTCCTTGTACTATTTTCGTCTGCTTGCCACATATTTATGGAGAGTCACTGAGGCAATATTTCCGGCAGTTAGTGCCAAACCTCTGCGATGATTCGGGTCACGAACAACAACTTAGAATCCAATTAACTTTACATAGGAAGGGTTGTTATTATGAAACCTTCATCATTAGTGTTCTTTTGTACGTCTTTATTGCCGACCTTTCTGCGTAGGTAAAACGCAGTGCTTTGAGTTTTAAAAAAGGCATGACACAATATTTACAACAGAGAAAGTCATTTGATTTCAGAATAAAGTAAATGTAAGGCATCCTTGCATTTTATTGTTCCTAATGATGGGCACATTAGACACACTTATTGGAATCGAACCCAGATCCACATGACCACAACTCGAGCTATGCACACTAAAGACGTAGCTGCGCCGGCTCATATATGTAAATTGTAAATTTATATATATATTACTGGGAAGCTACATGTATTACGACTCAGCATCGACTTTGGCTAAATCCTTATACAAATGTCAATGTAGGAAATCACCATTTCATTTTTCCCGAAAAAAAGCATATAAAATGTGTATCTTTGGTTCCCAATACCGTTATTAATGTGCCTTACATAACACAAATGTAATACTTAAATTAAGTACACTCAATGCAGATTTCAACAATAAATGTTTGAAGCTCTTCATTGAGGAAACTATGTCTAAAGCAAACTAATGACCCCACATTGACCGCTCAAAGTCCAAAGTCGGTAACGCAGGCGTTGTATAATCAATTATGTCTATGACGTTTTCGTTTTCACTTGATCATCTATATACTATGACAAGAAGGAATTCTGTATCACAGCTTGGCCAAGTCCTGTCTCTTTTCTTTAACAGGAAGAGGAAACACCAAAAAGGACAAGACAATGCAAAAATGTGATGATCCTTTAAAAAATTCTCTGAAGTTAATTGAACTGCAGTAAGTTTTAAAGTATTATTGTGTGTCGATGCTGAAATATGAAAACTGCAGAAAATATTTGAAAATCATGAATCTAACCACGTTCTTACAATTTGCTAAGTATGTATAAAATCTTGTGACATTTGAAATACTGAATCCAAAAATATGGTAATGTCAGGAAAGTTTGGCAAGTCTTCAGTGAAGACACGCCTTTAATGTATCATGAAAGCCAAATTGCCAGTTGTTTTCGTCCTTCAAGTTTTATAGTATATGATCAATGCGTATGCCTTTCGCATCAATTCAATCTCAATGAGAGTGAATAAATATGTCAGATGAATGTAATTTGGTTATTCGCTCTTTTAGTTATTTTTCTTTTTAATCTAAAATAAGACAGGGTAATGAGGTGCAGTCACGGAAACAAAGAAATTTATTACACAGAACAATTTTTAATTTAAAAAAAAGAATTGTAGAACAATGTCACATCCGAGTCTTTCTTGTATTATGTAGATCTTACATTATATCTAAAAGCAACTAGAACAGTCCTAACGAGACAAATACCCCCGCGCGGCAACAAAAGATGAATAACAAAAAGTTGAAAGGGCCATGACTGTGTAAGAATTTTAGGAATGGAATTATCTGGTTTTTGTCATCACTTGCGGCTATTTTATATTTTACGAAATCAAAGAACGCAATCTAAAACTCATTTGTAAGAATTTCGGATTTCTTTACACTTTGACTTGACCTTGTAGATATGAACTTGGTTCAAGGTCATAACATGACCTAGGCTAAAAGTCACAACACAACCTTGGGTCAAGGCAACAAATGTGTGAACAGTCTAGGAGGAGTTGCGATGAAAAGATGTCTAATATGATTCATATTTTTAAAGTTCAAAGTACAAAATTCCAGCAAAAATTTACAGAGCAGAATTCTCTTCCTTCATGCATATTTTCAGGTGGTACTCTTCATTTCTGCCAGGTTTCGTAAAATTCCATTGAACAGTGTAGGAGTAGATGCGATGCCAATCTATTGTGTACGGACAGGCGGACCGACATGGTGATTCCAGTATACCCCCACAACTTGTTTCGTAGGATGTAAAACATCGAGGAGAGATGTAAACTCTTTATATACCGTAAAAGGAATGTGATGCCTGTTTTAAGCGGACACCACACGGACTGAGTGGAAAAGTGGTCACTGATAGTAGGTGGCCTCTTTATACAAGTATAATTTGTAGAGAACAGAGAAGTGGTTGTTAAGAACAGATGGTTGCTTATAGCCGGTGGTGTTCTTTAACACACATCAGGTTGGTCTGTATATGGGCATTTTTTATGAGGCTAAGGTGATATACCTGCCAATGATGAAATATGTAAAGATGATGGATAAATCCAAACCATAAGTCTAAAAATCATGAAACCAGAGGACATACAGAATCAGTGAAAATGAAAAACAAGTGGAAAATAACAAAATATGTCTACTTGAAGAGCATATGTGAACCCCTGTGATGGAGTGAGATCAGGTGCCCGGGGAATATCCCGTTTGTAAAAAACCTCGTCATTCAGCCAACAAATCATTACATACTTGAAAATAACTTGAACTAATGTAATCGAATACTTTCGTGGCGCTGTCTTTGTACTTCAACTAATTCGTGATTCCCAATCTGAAGGTCATTCGTCTGAACCCTGAACAATGGTCACGTTGTCAGTATGCGTGATTCCCAATCTGAAGGTCATTCGTCTGAATCCTGAACAATGGTCACGTTGTCAGTATGCGTGATTCCCAATCTGAAGGTCATTCGTCTGAATCCTGAACAATGGTCATGTTGTCAGTATGCGTGATTCCCAATCTGAAGGTCATGAGTCTGGACTTGTAACATTGGTCATGTTGTTAGTGTGCATGATTCCCAATCTGAAGGTCATGGGTTTAAACCCATTGGTCATTTTGTTAGTATGCTCGATTCCCAATCTGAAGGTCATTATTGGTCTGGACCTGTAACATTGGTCATGTTGTTAGTATGTGTGATTCCCAATCTGAAGGTCATCAGTCTGGATCTGTAACATTGGTCATTTTGTTAGTATGTGTGATTCCCAATCTGAAGGTCATCAGTATGGATCTGTAACATTGGTCATGTTGTTAGTGTGCGCGATTCCCACTCTGAGGGTCTGGACCTGTAACATTGGTCATGCTGTTAGTGTGCATGATTCCCACTCTGAAGGTCATTGGTCTGGACCTGTAACATTGGTCATGCTGTTAGTATGTGTGATTCCCAATCTGAAGGTCATCAGTCTGGATCTGTAACATTGGTCATGTTGTTAGTATGCTCGATTCCATGTCTGAAGGTCATGGGTCTGAACCCTTAACATTGCTCATGCTTTTATTATGCGTGATATCCCCTCTGAAGGTCATTGGTCTGAACCCTTAACATTGGTCATGTTGTTCATATTCGCGATTCCAACTCTGAAGGTCATGGGTCTGAACCTGTAACATTGGTCATTTTGTTAGTATGCTAGATTCCCAATCTGAAGGTCATGGTTCTGAACATTTAACATTGGTCTTGTTGTTAGTATGTGTGATTCCCAATCTGAAGGTCATCAGTCTGGACCTGTAACATTGGTCATGTTGTTAGTGTGCGCGATTCCCAATCTGAAGGTCATCAGTCTGGATCTGTAACATTGGTGATGTTGTTAGAATGCGCAATTCCCACTCTAAAGGTCATTGGTTTGGACCTGTAACATCGGTCATGCTGTTAGTATGCTCGATTCCGTGTCTGAAGGTCATGGGTCTGAACCCTTAACATTGCTCATGCTGTTACTATGCGTGATATCCCCTCTGAAGGTCATTGGTCTGAACCCATAACATTGGTCATGTTGTTCATATTCGCGATTCCAACTCTGACATTCAAGGGTCTGAACCCTTAACATTGGTCATGTTGTAAGTATGCTCCTTCCCAATCTGAAGGTCATGGGTCTGAACCCTTAACATTGGTCATGGTTTTAGTATGCATGATTCCCAATCAAAAGTTCATGGGTCCTAACCAATAACATTGGTTATGTTTTAGTATGTGTTATTCCCATTCTGAATGTCATGGGTCTGAACCCTGCACAATGGTCATGTTGTTAGCATGCGTGATTTCCAATCTGAAGGTCATAAATCTGGACTTGTAACATTGGTCATGTTGTTAGTATGTGTGATTCCCACTCTGAGGGTCATTGGTCTGAAACATTAACATTGGTTATGTTTATTTGATGCGCGATTCCCACTCATGGGGACATGTATCATTGGTCATGTTGTAAGTATGCTCGATTCCCTGTCTGAAGGTCATGGGTCTGAACCCTTTACATTGGTCATGTTGTTAATATGCGCGATTCCCAATCTGAAGGTCATTGATCTTGACCTGTAACATTGCTTATGTTGTTGATATGCGTGATTCCCAATCTGAAGGTCATTGGTCAGAAGCTGTAATATTGGTCATGTTGTTGATATGCGTGATTCCCAATCTGAAGGTCATGAATCTGGACCTGTAACATTGCTTATGTTGTAATTATGCTCATTTCCTGATCTGAATGTCATGGATCTGGACCTGTAACATTGGTCATGATGAACACACGTACGATGTCTGAGGGATAACCTTGCAGTATGTTTCAAAGGCAGTTTTAACTTCTAGTATTTTATAGCAAGTACATTCGTTAGTGAGTCGAAATTCTTTTCACCAGTACCACAGTCTAATTGAAAATGTTATGAAAAGCAGGAATGTCGATAAACAAAGATAATACGAACAAGGTAAGTAATTGACAACGAAATGAACACCCATAATCCATAAACAACCTAGTAAATGTCATCAATTATTTGATTGTTTGAAAACACCGACGGACCAACATAGAACAAGGACCTTTCTGAAGATACATGACGTACACAAGCAGCTCTAGATTGGGAACAAATCAAGGTTCCATAGGTAAGTAAGGTTACAGTGGTATCCAATGTTAAGGTCTACTGATGCCACTCATTATATTAGATGATATACAGATGTATCCTCTCTAGTTCTCAAAACTAACAATGTTCACGTATAAGCACATTTATGATGTAAACGGCAGTTACCACTCTGAAAAGCACTAATCTATCAATAAATATTTCGGCATGTGTTTAGCATAGAATGACTTATTATACAATGAATATGTGTTATATTCTCATCTTTACATAATACTAATTTTCAAACTTATTTTGCACATATATTTCTTTAACTGAGAACGAACTTAAATGAAGATGTCTTATAAACATTGACTTGCATATTCTGGGAATGTAAATTTTGTCTGTAACTTTTCTTTGAGGTTTAAATCTACAAACGGAAAGGGAGATTATGGGAAAATGGATCTATATAGATAAAACAAATGCATCGGTGAATCAACAAATAAAGAATACATACATACACACTCTTACCTCGTCTTTCGATTCACATTAACATTAGACAAAACAATAGCAACAACTATATATAGAAAAAAATCCTTCAAGTACAGTTTTACCTATAATCATGTATTAAAAATCCAAAACAGTATTCTATTAACTCACAAAACCACTCTTAAAAAATGATTTAATTTATCTATTTTTCTTTTCTTTTTTCTTTTTCTTTTTCATTTTTCTTTTCTTTCTTTTTTTTTTTTTCTTTTAATTTTTATTTTCAGAGATTCGCTTCAATTCATATTATTACAATAGCAAATTTCTTTGAAATGCTTATATACATGTATTTTTAAAAATTTGAAAGAAATATCTTGTATTACTTGTTTAATGACTAATTCATAGTGTAACGGAATTCACCTTTCCACAAACTTTTTATTCATTGTGATGACGTCATCTGAGGTCCGACAAATAACGCATTTGTTTATGACGTCATATATAGAACAATTGAAAATTGTCTGAATGTCACGTTCGATTACGAACCTTGAAAGGGTGAATTGTAAAAATCCGGGATAGGCACACAATATATATATATATATATATATATATATATATATATATATATATATATATATATATATATATATATAGGGGCAGGCTTGGTGTAGTTGCTAAGTTCTTGGCTCGCGGCGCCGACGATCCGGGTTCGATCCCAGGATCGCCACTATGTTTAAGAGGTTGGTTACCCCCTGCTTCCATGTCGCAATATAACTGAAAAATTGTTGAAAGCGACGCAAAACACCAATCAACCAACCAACATATATATATATATATATATATATATCCAAAACGATTGTAATGTATACCAGAAACTCTGCACATTGAAAGTTTACCTATATTTATATATAACAATGAAGTATGCTTCCTAACTGTGGATACCACTTTACATACATCAATACAGTAAACATATCTCTGAATATATGCCACTGAACTCAAACTATAAATAGAAGTAAACTGGAATAGCAGAAACTTAATGCGAATCAGAAAATAGAACTGAATCACGTGACAAAAATTTCAGCATCCATTGATTTAGATTACAATTCGAGATTTACTTACATGTACATGCCTCCTGGATAGCGGACACAATCGCTAGCCATACCATGATATGCTTCGTCATTTGGTGTCTTTGGTTTTGCACACCAAGAATGTCTATTCTACAGTCTGTGTATGGTGTTAGAACGTTAGCATTTTCCTTGTAATTCAGCGATCACCTTACAGCATTTGGTATGTCGTTTTAAGAGGACTATGAGTAATTGCCGTAATTGCATTTCATGTACATTCCTTTGAAACGTGTAATCTTGATGTCAAAAGGTCCAAGAAATCCGATGGAATCTGACTAATGGTATTTCACCGTTTATTGATCACTTGCTGTTATGGATTTTGCTGTCCCGTTTTTCTTCGCTTTTGTATTAGGAAATGCTGAATGCTGTGCTTCCAAACCCACAGACAACGAACAAACAGCACTCTCACATATTTTGGGTTCACGTATTCTCGGTAACAAAGGTCGTGTACCTTCATTGATATAGGAAATTTCTCTTGTTTTGTTATTTACATGCGAGTTGTGTGAAATGACGTGTGCGTTGTCAATAGAAACGTCTAATTATGACGAAAATAAGTAGGGTTTTCTTGTATTCAAGCTCTAACAGATGCACGAATGCCTGATTTGCTCCCTTTTTTGCTTATATGATTCTCTCCATATGGCTTCGCTGATCAGAAAAATGGTCCTCATGACATGACATGACATGACATGGAAACAGAACTTGAAAACTGTAAGCATTGTTGAAACCAAACATTCTCACCTACACGTTCAAAGATCGTCGGTCAGATTTGAATCTCTACATAACTAAATTTTGAGTAATTTGGTCATGTTGCCTACTAGCAATATATCTATCACTAGTTCACGTAGCATGTCCGTCGCTGATTGACTGATTGGGGTTATTACATTACCATCGACATTCCTTCAATCATATCATAACAAAATGGCAAACTCCAGGAATCGAATCCAGATCGCCCGCACAGTAAACTCACTGCTTTATTGGTAGCTTGAAATGAAATCATCTTTAAACTTTTTTTATAAAATGATAACAAAACACTTTTTCTCTGCAAATTTTCAGCCCATTGGACTTTATATATGTTTCCACTTTAAAAAGGTCAAGGGACCGAACATTTGTGAAGAAAGAGAGTTTTTATTATTATTTCATACTAACTTCCCTTTGGAGGACTCATTTTATTATTTTAACTTTTTATCTTATAATTTAAAATCTAGCTTAATCTAGAAATGTGATTATTAAAAATAAAATTGTGAAAAACAACCAAAAACACCCCCCCCTAAAAAAACCAAATAAAGAAACAAAACAAACAACAACAACAAAGCAAAAACAAACAAACAATCACCCAAAAAGAATAAAATAAAAACCAACCAAACAAGCAAACAAAACAAAAAATAAATAAATAAATAAATAAATACTAAGTATTAAACGAACTTGGTAAATAAAATTCTGAAATAAAAGAAACCAAAATCTACTATTTGATTTGTATACTTTGCGATATCCTTTACTAAAAAGTATTAATAGTTTTATCTAATATAAAAACTTCAGTCACTCTGAAGAATACGTTAGCAAAAATTCTCTTTTCGCTGACATGCACTTTATAAAGGAAAAAAAATGTTACTTTAATAAACTTGTGTCAGACCCATTATACCATGTATAACAAAGGAGATAATGTAATAGTGAAGACTGAATATCGGTCGGATCGAAATTATTAAATCATCCATTGCACGATATTAGCATAACGTAATGAAACTCTCATGAAATAGAACGCGTAGGTTGTTTAACAAACTCATTAACCTATGATATATAACAATGAATTATATAGCAATGAATTAGCTCTTTGATGTGTAGGAATGATGCTGACCTTCGAAAGTGCATGTAAACATATACTTTATGACCCATAACCGAATCCTTTGCATCAAGAAATGCATGCAGACCAATGGTCGCCTTCATGACAAGGATCGAATTTTTCTTGAAGTGAAAAAGTACTTCCGCCACGCAATATACTGCGTGTCTAGAATGCTAAAAATACTCTATCTGTCCAGGTAATTTCTTTAGTTGCTCAAATTCATTATAATAAAAAACAATAATAGAACTTCGGCCTTGAACTTGAGTAAGCCCCGCCTCTTTTTATATTACTAAGCATGTGATTTGCAATACGCATGGTACTACTTCCATAACCCAAGTTCATGGGCTGATGAACCGAGTCTGTTTAGCATGGTTCATCGAAGGAATTAGACTAGCATTGCAAATATTGTCAAATGGGAGGTGGTCAAACTTTTGGGATTGGGTTTTTGTTTATTATTTTTTTTGTTTGGGTTTTTTTTTTTTGTTTTTGTTTTTGTTTTTGTTTTTGTTTTTCTTTTTGTTTTGTTTTGTTTTAGTTTTTGGAGTTTTTTTATTTTGTGTTTTATAAAGAAAATGGGTCCACATTCGGGGAAATTTAATCCCCATATGGATCCACCAATAATATATATATATATATATATATATATATATATATATATATATATATATATATATATATATATATATATATATATATATATATATATATATATATATATATATATATATATATATATATATATAACAGGAATGTACATCGCCTTTCAAGTATATCGGAGTTTGTAAAGAGGATCTATGGAATATTATTAAATATGTTTTGATTAAATTCCAAATTACTAGATACAGCAGATATGTTGGCAAAGAAGCTAAATAAATGGTAGAAACTGCACAAAGTGCTTATAACAAAATTCAATGACTCTCCTCTCACCGATAGTTTATTTTTCAAGATAAATCTATGATATAAAAATCAACGAAAAGACGTATTTATGCTGAAATTTGAACACGTGCGGTGATATCCGTTTATTATTTGAATAAACAATTCACAAACCGTACCTGTCTTTTCAAAATCTAATATATTTCTACATCCTGCACATTGTTTTAGTAAGATCCCCGATCGTTGTATGTATTTACTGTCCACATGCCATAGAACAGGGCCCGGCGCCATAAACTGAGAAAATACTTAAGTCAATTATTTCATTTCAGTTTATTCCATTATGAAACAATGAGATAAATTGTCATACAGAATGGTTTAACTCTATTTATCGACAGAATAAGACTCAATAAAATCCAAATCCCAATAATTAATTCATTGATGAACAGAAGATTTTGAAATTATGACATGTATTTTCTCAGTTTATGGCGCCGCAATCTGTAACATACATCTCTGTGATAATTACTGGAGAGGAAAAATATACAATTTTATTAATTTTTTTATTTCTTTATCAATTATTATTATTATTATTATTATTATTATTATTATTATTATTATCATTGTGTAATGATGGCATACTTCTGCCCCCCCCCCCCCTCCCCTTCTCCGAAGTTATAAGATAATCCTGTACACTTGTCATATCTTTAAGTGGACTTGTCATTCATTTATTCTTTGTCGACAGGTGTCATTGATTTTCAGAGAAATCGACATAACATCAGACAAGTAAACATTCTGTCTGTTTAGTTTAAACATTTATTTCCCAACAATAAGTACATCAACAAAATACGAAGAATTACATTACATTAGAGATCTGAAAACAAGAAAAGCCATCCTTATATCAATTCATCTCTCTATTGATGATGACATAAAACTTATTAATGTTAGAGCACACAGAAGATGGGAGAAAATGTGAAAAGATGAATTGTACGTGTATTGTTCTTATATGGAGTTTTTCCCATATCAGCTTATATCATTTCCCGTAATTTTGCACCAATATCCATAGAACTGGTTGACGTCACATCGATTTGACGTCAGGAGCCAGTTGTTCGAAACTTTAACCACAGTTAAGCTAACCAGTGGTTAACGTTTTTGAGACAATTAATTTGATTTGTAAGAATTTTCTATAAGTATCGAAATAACTCTATAAAGCTTTTCTCATATGCTGTTCATCAGTACAAAGGTCTTTTCATTTCAAAGATATAGTTAGATGAAATTTAACCATTATCCATTAAACCTCAGAAGTCATATACGATCTCGGGGTAATATGACTGCTGCAGGTAGACGAACCTTCATATCACCCTACCAATAGGTCCATAAATGTATAATATCGATATCTGACAGGTAGACATAGGTTTTGAGAAGGCAACATTACTATCTGACAAGCGCATGAAGGAAATATGCCACTATGCGCTTTAGTGTAAAAAAAGTCAGATAGCGCCTTGGGATGACAATGCATCCATAACACCCAGTATGCACACTATCACAGGTTTTATTAAGTGATTTAACCGAGTATGAGTACCTTCCCGCTATATTGTTTGGAAGTGATTGCTTGAAATATTGTTTTATTTAGGTCGATATCAAAGAAAAATACAAAATCTTTATATTTTTATATCAAAATATATATATCAAATTATCAAAACTTTATATATATATATATATATATATATATATATATATATATATATATATATATATATATATATATATTTTTTTTTTTTTTTTTTTTTTTTTTTTTTTAATTCTCAGTTCAGTAATATGTAATCCTATGGAAAATAATTGCTACATTGAGGCTTACAGGACTCAGCGTGTCTGGATTAATCGAGAGTTACTGCGCTTTACATGCAGAATATTGATATTTACAATGATAAAAGAAACTCTCTATATAAAACGCTAATGAATACACAAAAACTTTGTACGACATAGGTCTGTTATGATTAATATTTTAGAATTCGGACTCGAACAATTAAAGCAAACGATGGGTATGATGTGAAATTAAGCAGCCATGTTTCTACAAACATACATGTAAGAATGGGTGGCTTATAAAAAGATCAGTGGGCCGTTTCACAAAGAATCGTACGCACAAAAAATTTCCTTAAGTTTTAAAGATTTTTTTTTGTACGTACGTAAAATATCGTACGTATGATTCTTTGTGAAACGGCCCAAAGAGGTAGTTTACCTCTATATGTCTGGTAAGTATTTTGAAATTTTAAAATAATGTATTTCGTATTATATGAGGAGTATTTGATTTCGGATATAACAAAAACATTCTGGGGTGCGTATATTGATATAAAACTAGTAAATCTGTAATAGTCAGGTATTAATGTTGTTGGTTGGTTGGTATTTTACGTCGCTTTTAACAATATTTCAGTTATATCGCGACATGGAAGCAGGAGGTTACCAACCTCTTAAACATAGTGGCGCAACCCGGGAATCGAACCCGGATCGTCGGCACCGCAAGCCAAGCGCTTAACCACTACACCACGTCTGCCCCTAGTCAGGTATTAAACTTATATTATTTGTAGATTGTGTTTTATATGTAATTTTAAAAATATATTAGATATTGGGCGGGTAGGTAGGTAAAAAAAGATAGACAGATAATTTGTTAGCTAGTTCGACTGATAGAAATAGATTAGATACACTAGATAACATAAATATATATATATATATATATATATATATATATATATATATATATATATATATATATATATATATATATATATATATATATATATATATATATATATATATATGTATATATATATTTAGATAGATAGATAGATAGATAGATAAATAGATAGATAGACATGATAGATAGATAGACAGACAGACAGACAGACAGATAACATTTACGAAACCTATTGTCATCAATGTACGAGTTGTCTTTAGGCGATTTTTATCATCAGAGCTAGCGAAGTTGTTGGTACAGGTAGATTTCTCACTTGTGGCTGAGAGAACCTTGGTTCGAATCTTCGCGATGGCACGTCGTGTCCTGCCTTCTTGATCAGACAGTAGACCAGGCACGTAAAGTCGTTATTTTTATCATAGGAAATTCCCTATCATGAAACAAAATCTTTATATTTTTCCTTATCAAAAGAAAATTTTGAGGAAACAACAAATAATATGTTTCTACAAAACACAGTGATAATAACTTTTATTTTATTTTTTTAAAAAAGTGAAATAAATCGATTTGCTCATTTACAAGTAAAATACGAAAATAACTGGTGTCACATGCCTATGGCACAAACAACAATGTGCCACAGTGGACATTCACGGACCCCTGTAATTCAGAGGTGAGACCAGGTGCCCGGGAGGAGTGAGAGTCTCCTGTTTGGCTAGCCACACCCGCCCTGACATACAGACGAAACAATATAATTCAGTACTGTATATATAAATGAATGTGAACAAACACTGTGTGGAAAGTGTCACAGCCATATAACACCAGGAAAAAGGGTATAATAAGACTTAAGTCAAACCCTCCGCGGGGAAATTTTTACGAGCTCCACACTGCAAAGGGAATAAGTGTGACATGCACGTAAAATATCGTGTATACAAGACATGAGGTCAACAGACCGTATGTGTTACGTGAAACAAACAAAAGTATTAACTAAATGCACTTGCCTCTCTGCTCAATCATAGGAGTGTTCACCTCGTCATTGCTTTCTCCAGCAATATAATAGAATGACATTTCTGGTATTATCAGGTAAGCTTTTTCACTATGATGTTGTGTACCCAACTACCTTAATACCGCAAATTTTCGTCAATGTTACAATTGACATAAATCAGAATATTGATTTAATATTATTTACAATATATCAGCCACATAAAGGACAACATACACGTTCGATTTGAATTATTTAGATATGAATTTATAATCGTCACATATGTATAAATAATTTACATGTATATGTTATCAATTTAAAACCCTTTCAATCACAGTAATGGTGATTTTGAACATGAACCTATACAAGTCAATTCTACCTACATCTGTTTCATGACTCCAGTTATAAAAATCCATCATATTGCATGCTATCATCCTTAATTTCTGCATTCAATTTCGAAATCGAATGGAATACTTTCTCATTATCAGCTGCAATTTTCTATAATGTTAAGGGAAATTTTCCACATAATGGAGTAGTCACTTGACATATTTTTATCTTTAGAGAATTCGAAATTGACTGTTTGTAACATACACAATTAAGTCCTGTCTTGATATATTAGTGTCAAAATGACATTGAACGTAAGAAATTTTGAAATTTTAAATTATTTAGATGTGATATGTCAAAATGCTGATGCCCCTGTTCTAGAGATGAGACATAGACTCTGCCCAGTTGGCTTGACAGGCACATGTTGAATAATGTAATATCTAAATCTGCACTTATTGTACAAAACATTGACACTAATTCACATTAGCAGTTGGCCAAACGTACTAGTGTGTAGCGGCTTTTATTTCATAGTATAAATATGTTTGCAAAATGTACATTGTGTATGTTACTAACAAAAACATGAATGCCTTTCTTTTAGCAATTCCTTTGGCATACATCACAAACCTTTATCAAAACAACTATTTAACACCCAGTGATCCATAAGGCTCTATAACCGCCTAGGAAAAACTGCAGATAAAAAATGGTCGAATGTTTTTTTTAAGAATTGACCAAAGAAACCTGTGTCTGTGGTTTGTCTCCTTTTCCCCTTATTTTCACTTTATGCATACCTTATGCTACATTCATGTCATCTGGATTACTGACGCGACAGTGCACGCCCCGTTTAGACAAATGTCTTCATTTTTCAAGAAATATCGTGTATACAAGAAATGAAAATATACCTAATAATTTCTATAAAATATTTTGAAATTTGAAATTGATCTAGTACGTTGTACGGTGCGACCTAGAATGACTATTAAATTCGTGCGCTTAAGCAAAAAACATCAAAAACATTCTGACTGACTATCTACTAGTCAGTCAACACCTCCTTTCTAATCGAAAACTGTGTTAAGATTAAATCATTCCAATATAGACACAGGGGCAGGCTTGGTGTAGTGGTTAAGTGCTTCTCTTGCGGCGCCGACGATCCGGGTTCGATTCCCGGGTTGTGCCACTATGTTTAAGTGGTTGGTAACCTCCTGCTTCCATGTCGCGATATAACCGAAATATTGTTGAAAGCGACGAAAAACACCAATCAACCAACCAAAAAATCCAATACAGACAATATTTTCCCGCTAATCTTTCAAACGTGGGAAATAAAATTCTCAAGCTTTGACAAAGATATAAGCGAGAGTGAGGAAGGATAACTCTGGGTAGAGAACTAGTCATATCATTATGATTGACGAATTAAGTATGATTACCCAGGGCTACAATGTATGTATTTCTGAACACTTCACTGTATAAAATCTCTCTTAATTATTCCATGTACGAAATAGTGAAATTACATGTTTGTTATTCGTTTAAGTTGTTGAAGTAGCGGATATTTGTATTTGTGAGTACACTTCGTAATGGAAGAAGAAGATATGTTTAATTTTCATTCAATTAACGTATCGACACTTTTTAGCTCGCCGGGACAAATGTGCGGAGATCTGTTGTCATACCCCCAGCGTCTTTGTTGTGTTCGTCGTCAGTGGACGAAACCTTTAATCTGGATTATAACTTTAGAATCATTAGAGACTGAGCTTTAAAATGTCAAATATATATTCTTTGTGCCAAGACCTTTCACTGAGTACCAAAAGTTTTGACCTTGTGACCTTTGACCTTGAGGTTTGATCTCCTTTTAAAACACTTTAATCTTGGTCATAACTTATGAACAGTAAGACATAGGACTTATAAATATTTTGTGTGTACCCAATTAGATTATCCGTCATGTTAAACAAAAGTTGACAGATCAGTTTATTCAAGACTGGGTATCTAAATGCAACGAATCTTCTAAAGGCATGACTCACAGACTTTTCACTCATTCAAATTTTGAATGTCAAAAATATATATTATCAAATATTTCATTACATAAACAACGCATAATAAGCAGGTTTAGAACTACTGATCATAGATTACCTATAGAAACGAGAAGATGGCTAAATATAGATCGAGAACAAAGAAAATGTAATATTTGCTACTTTGATATTGGAGATGAAATGCATAACATTCTAATTTCTCCTGTTTCGAACGATATTACAAGACGAAATATTTCATAACCACTATCACATTCTATAATGTAAAGATGATGGATAAATCCAAACCACATGTCCAAAAATCATGAAACCATAGGACATACAAAATCAGTGAAAATGAAAAACAAATGGAAAAAAACAAAATATGTCTACTTGAAGAGCATATATGAACCTCCTGTGATGGAGTGAGATCAGGTGCCCGGGGAGAGTGAGCATCTCCTGCTTGCTAGCAACACCCGTCACATATACCCAGTAGAAAGAGTCAAATCGTGTGAATTCCATATGTATTTATATATGGAGAAGTCGAAGTAGGTAACCTTCAAGTATAGAAGGTGTCAAATCTGTGTAAAATGATCGGAATCGGTCTCAGTCCAGAATATCATTTAAAAGTCTGGATAACGAGTTAACATATGGAGTAATAAGAGTCTCGTAACGACCGTAGAACTTCCTCAGTGACGTTGCTAGTCTAGCACATATATAACTCTGGTTGAGCAGCTTAACTGAAAGTTGCCTAGTCCTCACAACAAAGTCATTGTAATTTGAACATGCTCTGGAATAACGTATTAACTGAGATATGAATACGCCGTCTGCGGGCGATGATGGAATGTTGCTACTTATGAAAGGAAAGTCTGTGATAGCGAAATAGAAATCGTCACGTTTGTCATAGAGTGAGGTGTTCAATTGACCATTAATGTCGAAAGACAACATAATGTCTAAATACGAAGTAGAATTACTATTTTCTGTGGTTTCTTTGACCTCCAGTTCACTTGGATAGATGATGCTAAGGTAATCCGCGAATGAAGGATTATTAATTGAAAGCAAGTCATCTATATATAACCTATGTGCAATCGTGAATGGAACTTTACTTTTAAAATCATGTAAATACATACAATTAATTACCGAGAGAATCTACCCTTCGGATTAAATGTATATTGTATATATTTATGATTGACATTGTTATATAGTTATATGAATTATATGTGTGAATATTGTATTTGACTCTTTGTTGTATGTTATCTATGTTAACAGCGAATGAGAGAAACAAATCTTGAAATTGTGAGAATCTGCCAACGTTGAATTAAGTACTAGTATCAAAATTTGCACGATTTTCTTTCTCTTTACAGTTGGTTGGAAAAGATTTTGCCCATAATGAACATAAAGCATTGGTGTCCGTTGATACCAAGCTGTCTATATTCTATTAAAACCCCAAAACAAAATCATTCATTGTGTTTATCTGGATTATTCATATTTAAGAGTGGGAAATGTCAACGATCAGGTCATCTACATCTCATAGTTCAAAATAGAAGGGAAGTAGGAGGTATCCCCGCCGTGGATCTACTACAGCAGCCTCCAACAACCTTCATAGAGAAGCGTATGCCTAAGCATAATGTGTGTTTATAATACACTGATACCCTCGGAATGGAACGAACTAATTTTTGTCTGCTATATCTATGTCAGTAGATTGAAAATATGTGTACCAGTTGAAAGAATTTACATGTAATATAATGAAATATCTAGAGAAATGTAGAAAGATTTTGTAAGGTTCAGTATGTTGGAATTTTTGTAAACTCGTTCAAATATCAAGATTTCCAGGTACAAAAATGTAAAGTTTTGTCACTTGGTATACTGAAGTAAAACATCGATATAATCAAGGTAAATGTACTCGAAGATCGTATAAAAAGCCAATTTCAAAGCTTATACTGAGTTAGAGAATCATTGTGAAAGAACTCAGTACCACGGGCATCCGTTACAACGAAGAAAGATACATCACCACAGTAGATAGACACAACATGTGAGAGGTATCATTTTAATCAGACTGACATACCTCATTAACTCAGAATACAATATGACTCTAGGAATTTCTGATTCTGAACCCATACATGCACATTTTTACAAAAAAATAAAAGATCCAAGGACAAATTACTTAATCTGTATAGGATAACAATGAGTTAAAAGTTAAAAGGAATCGGAAGTTTTAATGTTTGTGTTTAATCAGGTTTCAGAATATGTAAGTGCCATGTTTAATTTTGAGAAATCAACTATTGTATTTCCATTTACTCCTCACGTGTATCTGATCTCACTTCAGATTTCAAGATGTCCACGTATACCCACCGAGGTACACTATAGTGAGCAATTTCATAACGATATCATAAAATTCGGAAGGATTTCACATTTAATGGTTATCAACAAATAAAAATATCTATAAATCTTTGAGAGATCAAGACCACATATTCGTATGGTCGGTCGGTTTACCATAAATAAATGCCTATTTTATTTTGACCCGAATGTTTGAGCTTTTATTGTTTTATGCAAGAAAATATGTTTTATTTGTTACATAAGAATTAAGTTTATATGTCACTGATCAATCTGTATTGCCGGAGGAAACCCATAAAAGTAAATCAGATGGCCCGTACTGTAATATAAAGTATTGGATATTTTGTCAGAAGCATATCTTATACAGTTTTTTCCCCCGTTACATATTCGGCATGCTAAAATAGGACAAGCTATCGCATGTGAAATGATTTTGTTGTCATGTTAACGTATTTTCATTTCATACAGGCTGGAGAACTGATATTTGGAAATGATATAGAAAAGTAGAAAGGGGTTTCTCTCTTGAACACTTCCGATTTGGGAAATACTTACAAAAATATATAGATATTAGGGTTGTTTTGCTGTGATATCTATTATTAGAGGTCATGTAAGATTATGAGTTTATGTGACAGTGATGCGAAATGTGTAGAATGTATGTCTAAATTACAGGTTTGAGTTAAGAGATAATTCTTGGGTAAGTCTTCACTGGCGGAATTGGAAAGGGGGGGGGGGTGCAGGTTGCAACACCCCTTTGGTCGAAAAATTTCACCAAAAAAGGTCATTTTCGACCATGGAAAACACTGATTAATGAGCATATTATCACTGAACTGGTCCAATATGAAATCCAACGACGCCAATACTGCTGATTGAAAGTTTGACATTGTTTGTTGTATTCATCGTTGCTACGGAAAAATTAATATTCGTAAAAGTCAACCAATAGCACTGTTGAGTCAACAAGCGTCCCTATATAAAGGGGACGAGGTGTTTACAATCTTGTCAGTGCAATACAACAAGTGGCGGATCGAGTACCCCCTATATATAGAGAGAAAGCCGAGGACGCATTTTGACGATTTTGATAGTTTGGTGTCACCCCAGGGGGATGTTCGTCTCCCCCGGTCGACCCAATGCTTCTTTGAATATATAAGTGAGTGAAGCTGATAACTGGTGAAAATTTTTGAAAGGGGGAATGCAGCCTCCCATGACTAGTGGTTTGCACTATTCGGCCCGCAAAAGGGGAGTTGCAACCCTAATAATGGTCGAAAATGACATTTTTGGGTAATATTTTCTGACCAAAAGGCGGGGGGGGGGGGTTGCAGACTAAGCAGTGGGTTACCACAGTTATATGTATGAACCAATCGTCAATTGGAATCTATATATTTATTTTGAATCGTTTAACATTGTTGCACAGTTATTGACGTTTCCTACCTGCGTTCATTATCAATTCATTTTTCTGTTGGACAAAGTTAATCATTGTTATCCAAATGAAACAAGATACAGTACTTTAAGAAGAATTACTTTATTTCATGTCTACAAATTTTATTTGCATATTAAGGAATCTAACAGACACAATACATTTTACAATGTTACACAAATGGACAATAGTTAATAAAAGTTAGCTTCAAACAATTAGGAGATTCACTTATTTTTTTCCGTAAAGAGCGCATGTAAGTTTTTTATTTAATTATCTTATAGTGTAGACCTCTATTAAAGACTTTCTTTTAGCAAATAAGACTCGATGAAAATCGTATAAAAATTATCAGAAAGCCAAACAATAAACTTCCGTTTGATTTCAGATTATGGATAGTTATTCTTTTCAAGAATTTATAGCTTCAAATTAATGAAATTAAGAAATTAAAAATCCACAAGTTTTGACAAATAATAGAATCATTTAACACCGACAGTTAGTGTCTATATCAAAACCACGATAATACATGTATAAAGTTATAACATAGACTTAATAATACATATTCTGGAATAAATGACCTGTTCAGTGAACACCAAATATGACTTTGTATACCAGTTTTGTACTTTCGTATGTACAATTAGGAAACCAAAACTCTTGAATTTGACATGTTTCTTAAGAACTGCTGTGACGGGTGATGCATGTAAACAGGTAACGCTTACTCTCCACGGGCACCTGATCTCACCTCGGAATTTTTCAGTATTTCGGGGATCACAACAGTTTCTTTTTGAAACTTACACGATTTTGTATCTGTCCTTGGACTTTGATAGTGATTAACGGCTTGGTACTTCTTCGATATTGATATATAACTTATCAGCATTCGTGGTAACCGATTTTAAGAAATACCTTTTTCCTAAAAGAACGAATTATATACATCTATCTAAATACAATTATTATTTACTCACTTCTTACCAACTTTCATCGAAATCAGTAAAGTGGATTAAATGAGTTGACGAAGAGCATAATATTAAAGAACTGATCTCGGAAATATGCGTTTATTAAGTACATAAATTAAAGAAGTTATTGCTCATTTTATGGTGTGATCTGAATATCACTTTATTTTCCCAAGTAAATAAAGAATCAACTACAGCATGTTATGTCACGAAAGTTCTAAGGAAATTAAGGATTTTTTTTCGAAACTTTTACCTAGGTAGAGTATGAATTT
The DNA here is from genome assembly GCA_035048485.1 of Pteria penguin. Taxonomy (NCBI): domain Eukaryota; kingdom Metazoa; phylum Mollusca; class Bivalvia; order Pterioida; family Pteriidae; genus Pteria; species Pteria penguin. The sequence goes on along the minus strand of CM068581.1, from coordinate 60,791,528 downwards.
AAACTTCAGTATGCAGAAAAGTATTGTTTTCTTGTATATCTGGATGAAAAATTTCGTTATAAATTTAATAATTTCCTGTTTAGGTTCCCGTTATTGGTATAATCTCTGCTGTTGAAAGTTACGAAAAATCTTCAAAATAAATAAATTTTACTTTCTGAAAGTAACACTCACACACAAATAGTAAATAAATAATATATATATATATATATATATATATATATATATATATATATATATATATGTATGTATGTATGTATGCATGTATGTATGTATAAATTAAAATAAATAAATAAATAAACAAATAAATAAATAAATAAATAAATAAATAAATAAATAAATAAATAAATAATAATAATAATAATAATAATAATAATAATATAAAAATAACAGTAATATAAAAATATTTAAGGATTAACTTTGACAATTTTGCAATTTATTGAGATATAATATGGTTTGAGGCGGTGCACACTTTATAATCCGCGAACGGAGTAAAAAAAAGTGTGCACCGCCTCAAACCATATTATATCTCAATAAATTGCAAAATTGTTAAAGTCAATCCTTATAATTTAATTAAAGACTAGAATAATTTTGAATTATCAACATTAGATCATTTTTAAAACTGCAAATGAAAATGTAACAACAAGAGCGGAGGAAAATATCCGCACAGCTGGTTGCTCCTAGCAACCACCGACGCCGGAAGTGGGCATGTTCAATGAACCAAACCAATTTATGAAGCTATAATATGCTTTCAACGGCCAATCAAATTTCTTATCTCATGAAAAATTAAATTATTTCCAATTGAATGAAGTATCTAATTACACGTTTTAGTAACAGATACTGCTGCTGCATTCTAGAATAAATATGTCCGTTTCCTGCTATAAGAGCATTTAGACTTAGAAAATATAAAAGAAATGTGACCTTAATATTTAAAATTAATTCTTAATTTTTAACTTAACATTTTGTCGACATATTAATATTATATAAGTAATTCTGCGAAATATTGTGATATGACTTGATTCAGTCGGTAGTGATAATCCAATGCAATAGTGTTCTGAAGCCATGTGCATCTTCTAGCATTTATAAAATTAACCAATCGCTGAAATCCGAATTGAACTATGCTCCGTTATTAAGTCACCATGCCATCATGCAATTAACAAATCTACCTATCACCGTCATCGTAGCGAAATTTTCGCTTTTGGTCACCATTACGCTAGACAGTCACCAAATCATCCAATCATTGAATTTCTAACAAAACATTCAGTTTGTAACATCATCAGGGCAGTCAACAAATTAACTAACCACTAACGATGGCGCCGAAAATAACACTCCTAATGTTGAGACCAAAGTGAAAGTAACACTAATCCATAGGCATAATCTGTCAATAACCGTGGCAGCAAATCGCCATTCACATCTTATCTCAATGTCCTCTTCTTCCCGTCGACATTTGTTGGTTATCCTCCTCAGTTCTTTCAAAATCGAAATTAATTCAGATTTAGAATTTATGACATTGAATGTCGTTTCGTTGTGGTTCGGGATCGTGGTAATAATTGTTCCATTTTCAATTCGGAGCTCTTCTTCTGTATCCAGTATATTTGTTAGAAGATTTCTAGATTGATGGTCGTGGACCATGGCGTCTCTATGTCGTGAACGCTCGATTATATCTTTCTGGGAATCCTTACATTTTCTTTCGGGCTTTTTCATCAGCAGGAGATAGGCAAGCCATCCATTAACATATTTTCTTATCTAATAATAACGGAAATACATTTTTTGAGAAAGAAAATTATATACATATATATATATATATATATATATATATATATATATATATATATATATATATATATATATATATATATATATATATATATATATATATATATATATATATATATATGTACAGAGATATTTACAGAGATAGATAAAGCATCTTTTATAATTTGTATATTTGTATTTGTTTTGTTTCGGTTTTTTTTGTTTTGGCGTATACTGCCACGCATAAGCTTAGATGTAAATGCCTTGCAATGTACGAGGTTCAATATGAATAGTTTAAAACATTAAGCATTGAGAGGGATATAGAAATAACAGAATATAAAATTATAATCTGTAAGACCAAGAGAACTCGCAAGGAAAGATATCCTTACCCATGGTGGAATTCTATGCGAATCAGGACCTCTGTAGTGAAAATTCAATACAATCACCGTAAACATCATGGACATCGAGCACATGATCATGATGCAACAGAAGTAAATACCTGAAATTATACACTATACATTGATATTGCTGTTTTTTAACATCGCGTACTCGAGTAGATTTTAAAAACTCTCTTTGATTAACTGGCTTATTACATGATATGCAAAATATACATTAATTATAAACCGTAAGGACACTTTATTATATTATGAAAAAGTTCTAGTATTAATCTTAAAAATGATTGATTATATATCTTTTATATCACGTTAAGAATACTGTCCGACTGATTAACATTGTGGTGCAATAATAAATGAAACGGACCTCAAGTACGATGGTCAATATATATCTCCATATACATTATTGATTAATTAATTTGATTCTTTTACATCATTCCACGAGTATTTCACGTATATGATGATGGCATCTCTCTGATGCATCGCATAGAAATTTTTATTTTTGCAACGGACCCACCCGAAGCAGTGAGGGATTTTTTAAGTGCCACGTCTACCGAGACAGGGGACTTCGGTTTTTACCGTCTCATCCGAAAGACTGAACACCGGTGTGCTCACGGCGGGAATCGAACCCGAGACCTCTCGGTCACAAGCAACCTCATCCACTGGGCCACACCGGCTTCTCTCCATATACAAACAGCATACAATGTATATAATTGTTTGTTATTCAATTGTTTTGTCATGGTGTCTTTCATACATATATAGTATTTTACATGTGAATATTGTTTCCATATCGTCTTCATCCAACGTTTTGAAACATTATCATCTATACACAAGGCTTTGTATTATTAACTAATATCAACATCGTATCGAACACTTTCATACAAATATATCTGTTACCTTTTAATCAGACGTTATATGTACATAGAAAGATATTCACTTAACCACATGACAGATTGCAGGAAATGCTGAAGCAAACAGGAAAAGAAGAAAATGAGAAAATGTTAAAGAACGTCGAAAAACGTTTTACAATTACGTTGTCTGTTCAGGACGGTCTGATAAATTGGTGTGGTTTACCGATTCACTGACCTCCATTGGTCTAACACATTAGTATTTCCCTTCTTGTATGCCATTTAATAGCACATATTAATATAAAATACTTACCGATCAATGGAACTGCATCAGATGTGGGTGGCATAGTTTCTGCCACCAATAAGAGAAAAACCATCAGGGACAATAGGATAGTAACCCCTTAAAGAAAAAATTAATGTAAATCACACTGTATATCCCATTACCATAAGAGGGTATATTTTACGAGAATAGTATTCTGTTATAAACCAATTAGGAGAAAAGTTGTTATTCTCGAAATAGACATGAAAGTGAAGCGATAATGGTCCACATCTCAAAGGATGACAACTCTACATGCATGGGCCACATACTGTATAACTGTAGATCTGGCTAAAATCATGCAAACATTTAGTCTCTAGCTATATGTAGCATAGTAGCTGAAAACACGACCAAAGAAAAAAAAATTCAACGCAATGGTCTAGTATTTGTTGAAAATCAATACCGGAGATTTATGACATAAACTTAGAATGTAAAACATGTGGCCTGTGCTAGCTTACCACATTTTACTTTTTGCCGACCTAAAATGACAAGGTAATGGAAAAGTAGGTCAATAGTTATATGAATGGTGTCAAGTTTTTTACCTATATCTGTACATGTAATTGTCAATTATTAAACAAACGAAAGTCATATAAGTATATTCAACAAAGTGTTTTACCCTACATTTATTAAATAAATGTGCACAACATATATGTAGTATTAGTTACAGCAGTGGCCAATCCTTAAATACATATAAGAGTGTTAGTCTTGAAGAGTTAAATTATCATTCAAGCATAAATTTGCGAAATATTTTCATAATTACTATGGAAACATTTTAATTTCTATTTTCTGGAGTTTCGTCTCAATCATATAAATATAAATATCTCAAAATATGATATAATGAAGAAATCATTATGTTCGTATAGGTAAAATAGAATACAGAGCTTAAACTCTAAAGAAATTTTGATATGCAACATATTCATATATGAAGAAAATAATGCAATCTGTGACACAACATACCCAAGGAGATCTTCTCTCCGGAATCGGGTGGTAGCATGAAGAGGAGGAGCGACATTGACGATATCAATACGCAAGGTATGATGATATTGAATCCGTAGTACAAAGTTCTTCTCTGCACATGTACAGTAAATGTGATATCTATGTAAATCTCTGGACAGCATTCGTAAGATTTCTCATTTCGAACACCAGGTACTCCTACAAAAGAAAATGAACAAGCTCCAAAAATTTTGCGAAGTGAAGTCTCTCCTCAAATAATCCAATGCTTTTCGATTTTCAGATCAATTCTTTAAAAAAAAGTACAGTATTGATTTAAGGAATGACATTCCTTATAAATTGATTATATAATAATAATTATAAAATAATTAGAGCCAATGTTACATGTCTCCAGGACGATCGATGTGTTTTCACTTCTATTGACATATAGAAATACAACTCTGATAATGCAATTAAATAGGCTTTATACGGCCGCCGTTGCTGTGAAAATTAAATTATTATAAATATCTTCAAAAAATGCATATAAATAGATTTAATGATACCGTATTAAAATGTTGCTACTTTGTATCCAGATGTATAAATTATATAAGACTGTTTTCACAAATTTTCGAATTATTCCAGTGTTCTCTTTCTACTCTATGGGGATGCATGTTATCAGATAAGATGCCACTCTTGCTATATTTTACTCATTTTTGTCAAGATATAGGTAGACATGAAAGTATGTAGAAATTTTATTGACATTTACAAGACTGCACCAGGATAGACATTAAGAAACAATGAGGATAAGAGACGAGTTAAAACGGCCCAAAAGAGTACGCCTCTCCTTATTCGGCTAGCCACATTCGAAACAAATACTCAAAAGATAATGACAATACAAATTATTTTCACATCCCTAACAGAGGGTAAACCGCATTGTGTAATAATGTCACTGTCATAAATATGTTAAATGGTATGATAACACTTATGGGAAAGTTTCACAAGCTCCACACAACAAAGAAATCAGTGTGACAATGATGTAAAATGCGAATTGAATTAGTGCTCACATCTATTTGCATCTCAGATGAAATTTTTACCCCTAATAATCTTAGGTGACACAATGAAGATCCTTTACCTTTTTGCAAGTTATACCCTCAACGAATATCTAATACATAAAAAATGATGCTAGTTTGTTTTTACTACTGCATATGTGAGACAAAAGTGGAACACGACTGTGTGGAAAGTATCACAGCCATATAGCAGTAGATGTAGAGTATTCAGACATGCGACTAGAGATCAAATATTGTAATTTACTTCCATTAGATACCATGACATTAATTTCTGAATAATTTAGATTTAATTGACCCCAATGAGAGCTAGAACTAATATTAAGAAATTAATGATAAGAAACATTTATGTTAAACGGGCATTGATACTGGCACCTGCTTCCAAGCAAATTCAGAATTGATAAATTGTATGTATTTCATTAAATCAAAACGCTTTGGCGACATTCGAATTGGCAAAGTTTGCCATTAAATTTTAGCAATAGAAATATATATAAACCATATTAATATATATAATCAAATCCGTGATAGAATTAAAGTAACATTTGTTCAATTCTACAAATACTTCTCCACCTCAATTATTGCTCTCTTTTCGTACCTAAGAGTTTCCACTCTCCGTTGCGTATGAAGTCCGTTATATCACCTTCCTCCTTATCATCAAATACCAGATTAAGATAACGACCATCGTGTGTCCAGGCTCCAAACTTAAGCATACATTTTTGTTCATCAAATGGAAACCATCGGATGTTAATTTGACATGTACTTTTGAACATCCCTGGAGGTAGCCACTTGCAGTTTCCGTCATGATTCACGACCACGTTAGTATGAAATGTACCATCAAAATCACCATTAGCACTGAAAGAGATATATTAACTGGTTTCAGTTTTGAAATATCTAAACTTTAAACATATAGGGGTAACATTGTGAACCCATTACTTAAGTTCTTACTATTTAGACAAGATGTTTACTACTACATCTAAACAATGTATCATTGTGAAGAATTTTGATTGATAAACAACCAGTTGCAATTGTTTAGATAAACGTTAAAACCATATTTTGCCTGTTATTAAGAACTCGATTAAATTTGTAATCGTTGTTATTGTTTCTTATCTTACATGCAATCCACATTGCATTACATACTCGTCTTTCAATATACCATTTTACCAGAAATTACTCGTTTTAACTGGAAAGCCAATCCTTGTAATTACTTCACAGAAAACCCCCATTATAAAAAGATCCCAAAATTAAAATCTTAATTGAATGGTGACACGGAAAGGAAAATTGAAAACTTGACCTGGAGTTTGTTTAAGACGTAGAAATTTGGTTTCTGTATTATGAAGATATTAAAACGTTTGAAGTGCCGAATTTAACTTCGCGTTCTCAATGATATCTAATTTGTCGGTTGCGTGACTATCTTCTAAAGCAATAAGTTGCTTTTATACTCCTTTTGCCATCATATTGATTTTCAGATTTGCTTCAGAGTGTGTCTCCTTTGCATTACACTTAGCCAGCATGCGCATTTCTCAAAGGATTCTTGGTAAACAGAACTGTCATATCATATGATAATATTTGATATGTTTTGTGAACAAACAATTAGTAAATGAACTAATCGAATAAAAAGACATGTGCACAAAATGTATCATTTATTGCGTCAAAATGCAAACGTAATAATGAAAATGGCCGTTTCTGGTTTCAGACAAATTAGAGCTGTAACAACACGTTCTCTCGTTCATGGTGTTTATTATGTCAGTTCGGAGTGTTCGTTAACCCTCTTCTTTTTCTATTGCTTGTTTATCGTGATTTTGAAACTATTTTATTACTAACTTCCAATACAAAAGTGATCTTTTTATATCTTCTGTGCAATATCTGAATAGACATGATATGAAAAACCACACCAAATATTGAATGTGAGCTATCTTGACATGATGCAGATATGGAAATGAGACATTAAAACGGAAGATCAGTACGTGGTAATAAGATAATGTCAAGGTTAATTATACAGAACCAAAGTAAACAATTAATTTCTAGTATTGTCTTCTAGTAAAAGTGAAGTGGGATCAGGTGGTAAGGAAGAGAAACATTATCCTGTTGACCGGTCATTGTACACTCATCTTCCGGTCGTTATCGGTAAATGTGATCAATTTGATTTTACCTATTGTACATAAGAATATCTGGTTTCCACACCTTCTTCGCCGTGACTCTTATTTGTTCTATACCACCAAATTCCTTTGGATCCCATACGAGGTTGACGTCTTTCCAGTACTATTAATGAGATATGTAAATGACATGTTTAAGTTGGAACACTTCAATTTAACTTGCAGTTGAACAATCAATTGTAATTAAAATCGGAATATAGCCTACACTTTTATTTCATTATTATCATTTATAACAGAAACATGTCTGTAACTTTAAACTTATGAATATTAGTATTTGAACCAGAAGATCGCATATGACATTATACTTATGATGGCAATGACTATAATGAATACTAGAACATATATATCTTTTAATTTAAATAACAATATAAGTGGAAATGCAGTATCAGGGTTTCATTTAATCATTCACAAAATTTCGCTTTTTACATAGAAAAATTGAATTTTTGGTCGCCTGTGAACAACAACCGATATGAACTTTTAATGACGGAAAGAACAAAGAAAATAACTATCTGACCTAGTAAAATTTAGATAAAAATATCTTAATTTTTCATTTTGGATTAGCTTAAGGTTTTCATTCCATATAGAAATAATTTTCACTATACATGTTCTTTTATATTGATTAACTGTCTGTCCCATACTTCTCGTGTATGAATTTATCACGAGGATGATGCACTTAAATCAAATTTACACATACCATTTGAAGCCAAATACTGGAATGTAGTATCTGGTTTTTCTCATCCTATAAAATAATACAATAAAACTGCACTGTTTTCCATTAAATCAAGAAACGGTGTCATTCCTGTAAATCTGTTATAAACATACACAAGCAGTTTACATTTCAAATAAATGTGAAATACCAAGGAAAATGTTTTCATGTTGCTGTGACATTGACAACAACGCATTATGGTGGTCATCCACGATTTCCTCAAATTTATGTGTGATACCAGGATCTTGTGAAGAGTGAACGCCACCAGCTTAAGCGCCACCTGCTTAATTGGCAACGCAGGTAAAAATGGTCATTCATACAGATGGCATAAAAACTTTTAACTCCTCATACGGTAGAGGCGGTATATTAATCAATACAGTCATTCAAGTTTACACAAAGGTTTCACTAAGACTTCAGTATACCCCTTAGTAGATATCCTTTTACAAGGTCCAACTGCAAAGGACATGCTGTATTAAAAACTAAATCTATTATTGCTTTGCAATATATATTTTCTAAATAAAAAAGATATCCCAAGGTGTTGAACGTACCAGCTCCTTACATGTATGCATACCATGGGTCGTTCAGGTAAAACTTTTATGTTTCATACTGATTTTTATCAGATTTTAAGTTCTAAAAACATTCACCCAAAAAACAAAATTAAACGGATACAATAAAGATATTAATGGTCGACACAGTATCTCGGTTAGGTTAAGTTTAATTGAAGCTTAGGATAGCCTAACCCGTGTGCACATATTAGATAAAATACAAAATTTAACAAGTGTAACATGCGTGTACATTGCCACAAGTCTATTGACTTCTAACTCATTTAATCGATTTTTTTTGCAAATAAGGGTGCTCAGGTATGGAGTATCAATCACATAATATAACAATACATAGAGAACCCTGAAACTTCTGAATGTTTTTATAGAACAGAGTTAATTGTTAATTGTTTGATTGTTAACAAAATTTTAGTGTGATAGAATTTGCCGAAATGTAGATTTAACGATTTCCCAAGGTTATTGTACTTGCTCTTTAATTTTTCACCTCTGAATGCCTGCTGTGGTACATTTTTGTTAGTGCCATACTCACATGACACCACTTACTTCTTATTTTACATTGCTATGCCAGTATTTCCATTTCGGTCTGACTCTGTTTACATACAAATACGCTTATACCCATATTTCTATATGCTATCAGATAGAGGGAGTTGGAAGCTCCTACTGAAATGTTCTAATTTTTTATATTCTGTTAGACAGAGAGAGTTGCAGTTCCTACTGAAATGTTCCATATTTCTATATTCCATTAGATAGAAGGAGGTACTGAAATGTCCCTATACCGTTCGGTTTAGATATTAAGTTATGAGGAATTGATGAGCATCACATTCTTTTCATAGATTTACAGTAGCATCTTGGGGTTTCATATAGTTGCACATCAGACCTTTGTCTGTACATTTCAGTGGTTGGATGCGCATACTGGAAAGATCGAATCTTTAATTTCTGTTTTCAAAGAGGAGAAGGAATTTGGGTTTTATTGATATTTTTCTTACCTTTTTGTACGAGTTTGGATGTTAGAAAGTACTCCTGTTAGATGCCATAACAGCTCTTTGGACTTATTGTGATGTTTGTGTCTCATGTTAAAGATTTTCAGTTCTGTTGTGTACTTTGTGCACTTCGTCCGACTCAGAAAATTAAGCAAGATTGATGATGTTTAAAGCTGTATACCCTATGTTCGCTAGTACAGTGTATATTATAGGTGTAAATTTATTCTGAATTGTTTTGATTACATATATATGTCTGAAAAAAAAACCCTTGCAAATGCTGTGATCAAATTCGTCGTATTAAGTGAGATATGACTGTCTTAAACACAATGTATGTAAACAGAATGTTTAAAACCAACTTGCAACGTGTTCTAAATCGAAACCCGCATTATGGAAGGCGAGGTAAATAAACATGACAAGTAACTTTTAAACTCTGCATTCAAGTCTGCTAAAGTTAGTAATTACTGAAATTGTTTTCTTTTAGTCTCCCTTCATCGTATTTGGTTAGATTAAACCGCGCATGTAGTCAGGTTATCGTTGTATTTATAGAGTACCCGGGTTTTTATGGAGAATTTCCTTTTTATTTTGATATCTACGAGGGTTTGAAGCAAAAAAAAAAAAAAGAAAGAAATGTCATTAACGCGAAGTTAATAACTTCAACCATACGAAAAAATTACAGTTTTTGTTTTACATTCCTTTTTAAATTATACCAAATTAAAAATTAAAAATTACAATCATATATTGGAGACAAAATGCAGTACAGGATTAGTGAAAATCAGTAATAAATAAAATAAACCTGTTGGCTATTTTAGTGCTAATCCAATGTTTCTCTAGATGGATATTTAAATAGTTAATTCAGTATAAAAATAGAGAATGCAAAATTTTGCATAATCATAATAGGTTACTTTTTGAAACAAGATAATTTTATGACGGTCTAATTACTATCAATTCTGATTCCTTTTTTTTAATTTTCGGTTTTATTTCAAGAAAAAAATGCTTCAACAAATTTGAAAAACTTCGTTCAAAAGCAAAACAGTGAGAGATAGAGAGAGAGAAACACACACACACAGAAAGAGAGAGAGATTATGTTTATTAAATACTGCCTCATTGAAGTTTGATACATTCATGTGGTTAAATCACTAAGAAAATTTTATCACCTGTGATTCCTTTTTTTTTAAATTTCGGTTTTATTTCAAGAAAAAAATGCTTCAATAAATTTGAAAAACTTCGTTCAAATGCAAAACAGTGAGAGATAGAGAGAGAAACACACACACACACACACACACACACACACACACACACAGAGAGAGAGAGAGAGAGAGAGAGAGAGAGAGAGAGAGAGAGAGAGAGAGAGAGAGAGAGAGAGATTATGTTTATTAAATACTGCCTCATTGAAGTTTGATACATTCATGTGGTTAAATCACTAAGAAAATTTTATAACCTGTGATTCCTTTTTTTTTAAATTTCTGTTTCATTTCAAGAAAAAAATGCTTCAATAAATTTGAAAAATTCGTTCAAAAGCAAAACAGTTAGAGATAGAGAGAGAGAAACACACACACACACACACACACACACACACACACACACACACACACACACACACACACACACACACACACACACACACACATAACAGAGAGAAAGAGAGAGAGATTATGTTTATCAAATACTGCCTCATTGAAGTTTGATACATTCATGTGGTTAAATCACTAGAAAATTTTATCACCCAGTTTTTGTAGGAACTCCAACTCTTCATATTTAAACAGTCACCTGAATCTTTATATATTTGTTCTATTTTTTATTCCATAATGAATCGACAGCAAATTTTAAGCATTTTCCCGAAACTGCGCCCAATGAGAAGTGCATATCCCGATTATCAAGGGGATAAAGCAGTTTGTTATAATGTTAAGCTGATAATATTGATGGAAAGACGATGGATAAAACTCAAAAAATCCAAATTTCATTAAATACAAAATCAGCAAAAATAGAACATCGAAAACAAGAAATCTGTTACGGAACATAAGTGAACTTCCCCCCAAAAAGAGAGTGATATCAGGTGTCCGGAGATAGTAAGCATCTTCTGCTTGCTTGAAACATCCAATACTTAAGTCCAGAAGATCAGTCCGGCGCCATAAACAGAGAAGATACCTAAGTCAATTATTTCATTTTAATTTATTCCATTATCAAACATTCAAATAAACTGTAATGCAGAATGAATGGTTTAATTCTATTAATCGATAGATTGAAACTCAATAAAATCCAACTCCCATTTATTAATTCATTATTGAAGAGAAGAATATGAAAATATGACTTAAGTATTTTCTCAGTTTATGGCGCCGGACCCAGGGTAATACGAGATAAAGGGGTCAAATTAGATATTAGAAATAGTTGGTATAGGTCCCAATTCAAAACAGTATACAACATTCTCGATAACGAGATGTCATATTGTATGATAAGAGATTTGTATCGACCATAGAAATTCATCAGAGATTTTGTTAGTCTACCGTTACATATCCCTGGCTGAACAGTTTATCGGAAAGTCTCTTTGCGCTCAGAACAATGCCATCATAATTTGAACTCGCTCTTGAACTTTGTATTTGGATTATGAATACGCTATATGCAAGCGATGATGGAATATTGCTATACATAAAGGGAAAGTTTGTGATGATGAAATTGAAATCTGTGATAGACTGAGGTATTCGGGTGACATTCAATGTCTCAAAATAACAAAATATCAAGATACATAAGGTGCTGTTGATTTCAGCTTCTTATAAATAAGGTGTTTAACGCAGTTGATGTGCACTGGAAAACAAAGGATTTGTCTCTAAACACCATAAAGTTTGGTTACTGACTTGAAATATATACCTAAAATTTTCAGTCATGAAATTTTGTAAATCACTCTGAAACTAAGGAGTATCTCTCTCATTTATAGCTCTGTCCTTAGATTGATTCTTTGGCTCAACTTTTCGGCTACTTTGGACTTAAGTCTGCTCTTCAAATGTCTATTTGTTATTAGAATTTCAATCATTCGGCCCTAAGCATCACTGAAGAGAAGTTGTGGAAATGCGCAAAATATAACGTATTTATTATCGTATATTCATTACTACAAACTATGATGATATCAGTTATAGTGTACTTATTTTTAGAATCAGATTTTTCCTTGCAGAATATGATTTATCATGGTAAACGACAATAAATTGTAATCTCTGTTTGCCAGTTTTATTTTTGAAAAGAGGTGGCTTCAGATGTTACAATAGTTCTTTTTAATTGTCATGGAGCACATGTGATGAGTTCCGCATCTAGACTACACTGTTCCACAGTACTTTTGAAGATCAGCCTTTCTCATAGATGTTTGTGACTAAGATCACAACAGATGTTGTGAAGCAATTTTTCCTTTATACGACTGACCTCCACAGATATAATTATTAACTATTTTACCTAAATCATCGGGGTTTTTTTTTAATTATGATTTTAGTATTTATTTCCATTCTCCTGACTCCGCACATATGTACCTATTGAAATAAAAGATTTTTGCAATTAAAGCGTTTCGAAAGGTACTAAAATATGTGATATAATCCATAATAACACGTCAATGTTTAGTGCAGCGTTATTTAAGCAACCCTCGCAAATTATGTCTGGGAAATAAAATAAGCTATAATTGTATTTTGGTATGCCTAAGATTGATTGTAAATCACGGCCAATTCATTCCAAGTAGATCGGAATGAAATTCACCATAACGTCCTAATCCCAGCTATATAAATTGTAGCACTGATTTCCACAGATTTTACAACATTATCAAAGAAAGGGATACAATAAATAACACTTACGACGTCAATGATTTGTTGGAGAGTTATCCCAAATCGGACGGTTATTGGTTGGGATTCATTGGCGACTGGTCTTTCCAATGGGTTATAATTATTTTTTTCAAATAAGTAGTGCAGCAGATGTTTTTCGTTCATTCCTTGAATTGACTCTGAAAGACGGAATAAAATCAAGTTACGATGGAACGTAAACAGAACTCTAAATTCATTCGAACTGCTGTAAGCTATATCAAATTAGCGATGTATTATTGTATGTGAGCAAATATGTCTGGATGTCGTAAACAAGAATGGTTATAAAATTTGCAAGATTCGTTTTCTATAGAGGAAGCGAATATCATTACAGAGTAAAGTGAATGCGAAATGTTTCTTACTTTTCACTAAAAGGCATATCAGAACCCAAAACATTCTACTCCAAATTGAGCTGATAAATGTGAACGTTGTATTCATGTTGATAGTGTAATCTGCAAAGATTGAATTATATACATGTACATATATTAAATAGTATACATAACATAAAACATAAAAAGAGCGCATCCATGATATATACCATATTTCCTTCACAGAATGACAGAATTTAGTAAAATATGTCATATATAATATACAATACTTCATTTCTATGTCCTGTGTAAATACAGGATTCTTATCCTTACCACTTAAGGTTTTATTGGTTTTCTTTTTCTTCCCCTTTTTTGTTTGTTTGTTTATTCATTTGTATTTTATTTTTGGGTTTGTGACCAATAGAAGCGGATAAAAATTAAATAGAGTGATAGAGATAAACACTAACCACAGATCTTTCTCTTCTTTCCTTTCTTTGTGATTTTTGTAAATGAATGTGGCTTTTCCGAAAGCTCTCAATAGCAATTCCTATTTCACTCGAAATAAAACGTTCTAATGTATGGTTTTATTAATAATTACGATGTTTTGAGGTCCCCATTAGTTTTAATACAAGTGATAATAATAATAATAATAATAATAATAATAATAATAATAATAATAATAATAATGACAGATTGATTGGTATGTAGCTAGGTAAGTACAGTCAGTCAGACAGACAGGCAGACAGACACACAGATAGATAGATAGATAGATAGATAGATAGATAGATAGATAGATAGATAGATAGATAGATAGATAGATAGATAGATAGATAAGATTGTAATAATAATGTTTAAACATATTAAATGTTTTAAATATTAGTGTAACACATACAATTCCGATTGCATAAATTGCACCTGTAGATCAATACATTTCTGTTTCTCTCGATACGACAAACTATTGATAATCATAAAATGTAAACATAACAATAGATATAGAGAAAACAAATAAAATATGCAGAAAATATCTAAAAAATTTTAAACACTTGTTCATTTTTATATAATTGTTAAGCTTTCACTCTATTTTCAGTTGCAGTTTCTTTGATGCAAAAGTCCTGTTTCCCAATATGTACTCATATTTATTTCACAATGAATCTATCAAAGGGTATGACCTATATTCAGAATATTCTTCACGTACGTTTCTCTTGAGGATTACATAAACAAATAAATGCGACAGCATGTATGGAAGATTGGATTGTTAATGAACAATCAAATTAACTTAAGGTTATTGTGACATTATAGAATTTGATGGCGTTTTCTTAATCACATTAACAGTTGATTGCAGTTGATGTGAATGATTTCATTTTGAACATGTGAATAAAAAAAGAAAGATCTGCGGCTTTCACCGGTATGGTTTTATACATTTAATTATAGATTTGTACAATATAATGAGATATTTTGTGATCAGTGTAATAAACTGAAGAGAGTTTTGAAGCTTTTGTTCGTGATAGTTACATTCTGCTGAGAAATCAGTTACCAAATTTAAGAGAAGAAATATATATTTTAAAACAAAGATTTCTGATTCTTTCATTTCCGTTTAAATGCAATATTACAATTACAATTTCTACTTGAGCTACTTCCATTGCTGCTATCATTCAAAATTAACATTGCATAAACAAATAATTCTATCCTATGGTTTTCACTAGATCAACTTGTTATTTTTACATGATAATCACTCACCTTCTTAATGTTTCAATCCATATTGCACGATTTCAAATATAACGTTCTTTTTTCTTTTTAAATATAACTCTAAATCCATGTCAGTCTTTAATGTACCTGCTTATCACCGGTAATCCGGGAAGTCTGTAAAACACATCACATTCACCATCATCAAACAATAAAACACGAAGTTTTATAATTTTACACTATACCTTTGAATTCCGTCATACGAAGGCGATGAACTGAAACAACCTGACAACAAATTCAGCTTGGACGGCCAATTAAAGACTTTCGGTTGATAGTGATAAATAAGAAACCTATAACGGTCTTGTCAGACGGAACAATTAGTCAGAAGGAAGAATTGAATCGATAACTTACAGAAAGACTGGAAAGGGGAGTTTCTTCTGCCAATCTAGAAAGCTGATAAAATATTTCTCTCACACTGACGCAGAACACGAAAATGATATTTATCTCATAAAAGTGACATATTGGTTCTTGAAAACGTATATAATAAATCATATGTCATGTGTATTTAATCTGTCATTAAATCCATATTGTCGGTAATCAAAAGAAACTTTATTGAATTTGATTTTATTACCAACTAATTGTTTTGACTTGATGATTACAAATGACAAGGTATCAAATATACACACATCAAAGTTACAGTTACAGTTATTCACATCTTAAACCAACTCACGTGATAAATGTTGAATTATTTATTTTCTGTTTTTAATTTCCAAAAACTGATCAACGCTTGTCAATACATTACAACTGTTTTATTTCATAATTAATTTAAACACTTATAATTTATGAATGTCAATAAATAATGACATACTACTACATTGTATTAGCTTCAGGTGATACGTCGATTTTAAAAGAGCTTTCAATTTGTAGATACATTATTCTGCTTAAATATTAAAGTGGTTTGAACCATTCTTCTCATTTTCATTTTTCAGATGAATTGCTGTTTTCTAGTTATCAACATTTAGATATCACTCTGTTGGAATATAAAATTTCTGATGAGTATTAATGACGCAAATGTGATTTATATTGTAAGTTTGATTTATATAATCTATTGATGAATTAGTTTCTGCAGTCTTATTATATTTGCTTCCAAAATGTCTTTCTTTAAGATGCTCGGTTGGGAGGTGATCTGGGTAAAGTTGATTTGAGAAACAGTAATCATTTTTGGTTGATTCGTTGTATTTGTTATTGTTGATTGATTCGTTGTATTTGTTATTGTTGATTGATTCGTTGTATTTGTTATTGTTGGTTGGTTTGTTATATTTGTTATTGTTGGTTGATTCGTTGTATTTGTTATTATTGGTTGGTACGTTGTATTTGTTATTGTTGGTTGATTCGTTGTATTTGTTATCGTTGGTTGGTTCGTTGTATTTGTTATTGTTGGTTGGTTCGTTGTATTTGTTATTGTTGGATGGTTCGTGGATTTGTTATGTTGGTTGATTCATTGTATTTGTTATTGTTGATTGATTCGTTGTATTTGTTATTGTTGGTTGGTTTGTTGTATTTGTTATTGTTGGTTGATTCGTTGTATTTGTTATCATTGGTTGGTACGTTGTATTTGTTATCGTTGGTTGGTTCGTTGTATTTGTTATTGTTGGTTGGTTCGTTGTATTTGTTATTGTTGGATGGTTCGTGGATTTGTTATGTTGGTTGATTCATTGTATTTGTTATTGTTGATTGATTCGTTGTATTTGTTATTGTTGGTTGGTTTGTTGTATTTGTTATTGTTGGTTGATTCGTTGTATTTGTTATTATTGGTTGGTACGTTGTATTTGTAATTGTTGGTTGATTCGTTGAATTTGTTATCGTTGGTTGGTTCGTTTTATTTGTTATTGTTGGTTGGTTCGTTGTATTTGTTATTGTTGGTTGATTTGTTATTGTTGGTTGGTTCGTTGTATTTGTTATTGTTGATTAATTCGTTGTTTTTTGTTATTGTTGGTTGATTCCTTGTCTTTTTTTATTGTTGATTGATTCGTTGTACTTGTTATTGTTGAATGGTTCGTTGTATTTGTTATTATTGTTTGATTCGTTGTATTTGTTATTGGTTGGTTGGTTGTATTTGTTAATGTTGTTTGATTCGTTGTATTTGTTATTGTTGGTTGGTTCGTTGTATTTGTTATTGTTGATTGATTCGTTGTCTTTGTTATTGTTGGTTGGTTCGTTGTATTTGTTATTGTTGTTTGATTCGTTGTATTTGTTATTATTGGTTGGTTTGTTGTATTTGTAATTGTTGATTGATTCGTTGTATTTGTTATTGTTTGTTGATTCGTTGTATTTGTAATTGTTGGTTGATTCGTTGTATTTGTTATTATTGGTTGGTTTGTTGTATTTGTTATGGTTGGTTGATTCGTTGTATTTGTTATTGTTGGTTGGTTCGTTGTATTTGTTATTGTTGGTTGGTTCGTTGTCTTTGTTATTGTTCGTTGATTCTTTTCTTTTGTATTTCAACAACATTGACGAATGTAGGGAAGTGCAGCTTAGCTACATGAAACTGTTATAGACAAGTGATTTTGAACGAAACGCCCAGTGCTTAGTCAAAGTGTACTAGGCGTTCGGCCGTTTAGGATACTACGACTATGGGAATAATAATGAAATGCCATTTTTCAAAATCTATAGGTAAAAACTGTCACATTAAGAAGTTTTACTTTCAAGTATTTCAAAAAGAAAATTCCTTCAATTTACACAGATCTATATCTACTTTCTTAGTATGAGGAAAGGAAATGACAATAAATAAAGCGCATTTATTGTTGTTCTTGAAAGCTTACATCATATGAATTAAAAAAAGAAACATCTTCTATTCAAATAATAGGCAAATAATGAGTTCTTGTCGTTTTAATAAATCAATTATTTACATAGTGACCCTGTAACGTATGAACAAACACACAGAGTAAACTTTAGTCTGTTTCTGTATAGACGATGTCCCTTAGAGTAATACATAATCTGGGCCGCACTTAAACACAGCTCCGGTTCCATCTAGATATAAATCTATAAATCGAGTGATCTCTAACTGAATGAGAAGTCCGGTTTGAATCGAATAAAATACACAAAAAATATATAATCATTATTGTTTTTTCTCTTAGTTCATGGTATTCTTTCTATCTGGTACATATACTATCTCTTTATTGATGGGATCGCCATTCGATAGCGATTCTGAATGGCTAACGTAAGATTGGTCCGCGAAACTTGATTTATCACCTTCAAATACATGATGTTATCGTTCTTGAAATACTTTTAATTTTAAAATACCTGTAATTAAATTATAAGAAATGACTGTAAAATATTTTCTGTCTATCGATGTATTGACAAGAACCGAGGCACAAACTAAATATAATCCTTTCGCAGATTATCTAGTTTGTGTCTCGGTTTTTGTCAATACATCTATAGACAGAAATTTTTTTCAGTTATTTCTTAATTGACAAAAGTGAGACAGCAACATAACACAAGATACGTTTGTACTTTACATTATATCTACACATATATGAATGGAAGAGAGTAATATATAATAGACTAAAAGAACTCAGAGAATATATATACACGCTAGAAATCCCAATCAGTAATGCGAAAGTTAAAGCAATATGATATGGGAATGAAGTTACCAATTATGATGGTATGATGCACAAGTACCAAGAATTTGAGGAATTTCGACAAATTAAATGAAATTTGGATTTTTCTATTCGAAGCTGACCGTAATACTTGAATCCATGTGCCCTCGAGCATCCTTGGTCTACAAGAAGTAACATCCAAGTTATAGAGCTCTAATGAGACTTCAAGCATACAGTAACTCATTCCGATATGAGTTAATTTCAATAGAAGTGATAGTTGGAAATTTTTCACAGCTTAATTGTTGGATTAAGAAAACGATTCCGATCAGTTATGGAGCAGCGAAATAGTAAACAGTGTACACTTTCGTTGGGATACAAGAAGAAATGTTACTGCCACTAATGTTTAAACTAAGCGTATAACGCAATATTCTTTTCAGATGTTCTATAGGTATCAGTTCTGTATGCAGTGAGAATACTGTAAAGAAAATTAGGGAAATCTTCAAAATTTAACAAGATTATTTTTTATGGGAACACGATAAGTCGGCGAGATGATTTCGGGGAATACAAAATGCATTTGTGGTTAGATATCACGGGATAAGAACGACAGAATAAACCCTTGCGTCAAATTCATTCAGAAAAAATCTTGTAAGAGTTCTGAGCCTATTTCTTGGAATCAATTTGCTTCTTAACGAATTGACTGAAACCATGTTTTGACTCTGTATTTGAGGCTTATTCTGTCTAAAATTGATCTTGTCGAAAACTGCATATCGATCACAATCTGTCAACATCAACGGTTCTACGAAGTCCTGCAATTTTGATGCACTCAAAACAGAAATGTGCGTCATTACCAACACAAGGAATAACTTGTTTTCATTTCAGTATTTTGAAACCTAGATTAACGTCTGCAAAATTCACTGAAACAAGTTCTCCATGTTGTTCATTTGTGTTGCTTCGTGTTATCACCATCTTAAACTCGATTATCTAAATAAATATCTTTCATGTAATATTTGATACATATACGCTGTATATTTTTCATTATTCGTTCATAAGATAATGACAAGATCAGAACTAGAGAAAAATGTTCAGTATATTACTAGTATATAATATCTGCCTATAGATCCATCTGCCTGATCTACCTACCTACCTTCCTATCTACCTACCTACTATATATGATAAACACAACACAATTTTAACCTTTTAATACAGTTTTAATGAATCATATCTACCACAAAAAAGGGAGAACTAGCGAGTCGCAAATATTGCTAAGCCGTCTCGAGAGTATATAAGAATATATAACCACCGACATTTATTAGATATCTCCCCCGTGATGCACATTGCTTATGTCCAAATCGATCACTAAAATCGTCTCTCTGTCATTCTTCTCTTCTGTAGTTTTACAACTCGAATCTCCGTTTTTTCTTAGAGTTGTATACCCTATGTTCGCTAGTATAGTGCATATTATAGATTAATTTATTCTAAATTGTTTTGATTATACAGATAAGCCTAAAATATATTAAAAAAGAACCCTTGCAAATGTGGTGATCAAATTCGTCCTATTAAATGAGACATGAATTCTAAAACGCGATGTTTGTAAACAGAATGTTTACAACCAACTTATCACGTGATCTAATTCGGAAGCCGCCGCATCATGGACACTGGTGGAGGGCGAGGTAAATAAACTTGACAAGTAACTTTAAAAATCTGCATTCAAGTCTGCTTAAGTTAGTATTTACTGAAATCGTTTTCTTTTGGAGTCTCCCTTCATCGAATTTGTTTTGATTAAACTGCACATGCATGCGCGAAGTCAGGTTATGGTTGTATTTATGGAATACCCACTTTATTTACGAAGTATTTTCTTTTTATTTTGATATCTCCGAGGGTTTGAAGTAACAAAAAATGTAATTAACGCAAAGTTAATAACTTCAGCCATACGAGAAAAATGCAGTTTTTGTTTTACATGCCCTAATTTTTGAAATTATACAGAATTGTAGGGTATACAACTTTAATAACTCCATGACAACACTACCATATCATTACACGTGTTTGACTGCGACGGTCTGTATTTATGCTGAATGAAAACACTTATATATTTAAACCGATTGTGTTTTCAGAAAATAACAACTACATTTGTAAGTAAACTTTAAACATATCAAATCGAAAGCTCTGTATCGAGATTACACCTATCACACTCTATCGTTTCACTTCTAATCTGTGCAGTCCAATAGCAAGACAGAGATTTAAAAGCAAATGAAACACTTAAGCCAATCAGGATTTAATCAACAACCGGATGTTTATATCATGTAAGATTGTGGTGCCAGGTGATAGATTCGAGAATGCTAACATCAGCACATACATCGAAAAAGAAACACATAGATGGTAATAAACATTTGTCTATCATGCAAAACCATAATGAAAACACAAAACTTTTTAAAGAGAAATATGTATAAAGACACAAACGAAACGTGATGTTGTTTTCCTGGGCTCGTGATTAGAACCGGTGTGGGGTAGACCCACATCAAAGTCCTGTAGCACATAGAGTTTTATTGGCTATGATATGTTAACAGACATTATCTTTTACTTTGGCATTAGCCTAGTGGTTTTAAGAGTTAATTATCTTTTATGATAATAAACTTTTCGCAAAATTGAAAATTAAGATATTGTTTAAGAATGCTAAACAGCATAATTTGTTGTTGGCGTGGTTGTTAATGTTATCATTGTTGATTTTGTCGTAACTTTTTTCATATAATGATAATTTTGATGTTAGTTTAGTAAGTCTTCCTTAATTTCGTGTCAGAATTTATATTATTTTCCATTTTGATATTTTACGTTTAATTTCACGTCTTTTTCATGTAAACATTTTATTTTTGACTACGAGTGACTCAGTGTCGCTTCCTATCATTACAATTATTATTCACTGAAATGCAAATCTAACAAAGGGCAAAGAAATCAAATTCCCCTTACTGGAATCAGCATTGTGAGTTACATTGTATTTCAGTAATTGAATACCAAAATATAGGATATCTTTGTTAAACGTCGTCACGCAATTTGTGAATTAGTATTCTGTTCAAAAGTGCCTTGTACAAAACACTTTGTAAATGATCACATTATGTCACAGTCATGCTATGTCGGTCTATTTAGAGTATAATAATAAGAGTACAAGTACAGAGAATGAGAAAAGGTATAACATTCGTTAAGTCACACCTATCTTGAAGCTTCAAACCAAACATAAGCCATCACTTTTTAAGGAACATTACTTATTTACTTATTTTATTCAAAATGTTAAAAAAAAAGTTTCAAGAGTTCTTCGGAATTCAGGTAATCGAACACCACAACACTTACATTTTTAATATACAATATAAATATAATGCGTTTTATAATATGGTAGATTAAAGCAACAGTATATAATAAGCTTTCAAATCCTCAATGAACCATTAAAATAATCTTAACGTTTCCAAAACGGATCATACATGTCTGTACCCGGCAACAGTTCCTTTTCACTCTTCCGAATACCACTTACAGTTAAGTATAGTAAAGTTTATAAATCGAAAGAATAACAGCTTATAGATCAGTGTGTACAATAAATAGAAGTATTACAGCAAGGTCAAATCACATATGAGCATAACATATTAAACGATGGTACATGTACATGTATGTTAATCATAATGGAAATATCAATTACTATAGCAATATGGCAATAAAATACTAAAAATTAAAATTATACAGTTGAAAATAATCCAAACAATTACATAGATTTTCGTACAAAAACTTTTTTTAAAGAGATTTCCCTAGGTTACCAAGATCTTTACTGTTATCTGAACACAAAAGCAAGATTAGTTTAAAGACAAGAGGGACTTCTATAAATATAAGGTTTCAAATATTTCACTCTCAAGTTATTGTATAAAGAGCATTTCAGTATAAAATGAAATTCAAAATGAAACTCATCTTCTATATCATTACAAGCCGGTGTGGCCTAGTGGATAAGGTGCTCGGCTCATGATCGTGAGGTTCCGGGTTCGACTCCCGCCCTGAGCACACCGGTGTTCTGTCTTTCGGATGAGACAGTAAAAACCGAGGTCCCGTGGCACGTAAAAGATCCCTCACTGCTTCGGGTGGGTCCGTTGCAAAGGTCTAAATTTGTATGCAATGCATCAGGCAGATGCCGTCACCATATACGTGAAATAATCGTGGAATGACGTAAAACAATAATCAATCAATCTATCTATCTTTATTAGTTCTGCTTGATAGACAGATACGTCTCTGTAAGGGATGTTTCTAAATCTACCGGTCTCAACAGCTAAACAATGTGAAGAAAGACCTATCTTACTGATAAGTTTCTTATATTCATCATATATAGGTTTTGTTAAATATGACTGTAGGGTGACTTTATCTATTAGGTCTTATACATAAAAAATTTTGAAGATGCATTAATTTCTGACTTAATCTTTTTTTTTTTTTTACAATAGATAAAATGTAGTTGTCATCAAGTGTTTCAGGGTAATCCAAACATAAGTAAGACCAATTTCAGATAAAGTATGAACATTTGATATCTAATTTTTACAGCTTTGATTACCAAAAAATAATAATTGTAACATGATTTCTACATGCAGTTTTCTGAATGAATTAACTTCAACCAATACTTAATAATTCTAAATTTTCTAAAACAAAGTAATGGCAATCTTCCTAATTCGCAATAAACCATTGCATCAGGCGTAGTTCTTTTCACACCAAAAATCTAAATGCACCTTCTCTATATTGGGATCAGAATGAAACCCCAAACTTCACAGCCATAGTAAGCAATACTATATAATATAAGTATCGAATATGGATAAAAGAGTTCGATGGTTGAATTTCGTATCAATACATTTTCGTTTAATAGCAAACATTGCTTTTCTACACGGAAGACAGCTGTTTCTGGATTTTGAAAAATTCACCGTTATAATTTAACAAGATACCAAGGTAGGTAAATTCATCAACCACATCGATTTTAGCATCACTGTAAGACAATGTTTCACTTGGTTTTAAAATACCACCATTACGAAATATAATAACGTTTGTTTTTGATACATTTACTGTAAGGGACCATTTTTCTGTATATAGATGTAATGAATTTAACATGGACTGAAGAAATTGAGTTAGAAAAAAATAATTGTATCATCTGCATACATTAACAAAAAGAGAGATAACTCCTGTAACTCAGAAGATACACACCCATTACTTAAAAATTCCATCTCGCAGTCGTTAAAATAGAGAAAGAAAAGTATTGGCGAAATTATCTCCCCTTGCAAAATACCGAGATTATTTTCAAAAGTTTCATACATAATTCCATTCACTAAAGCACTGTTTTATTATATTATACAAGGAATTGATTACCTTGACAATTTTACCACTTAGACCCAACTTTGTAAATTTACTCCACAATTGCGTTCTAACAATGGAGTAGAAAGCTTGATTGTAATCTACTAAACAACAATATAAACGGGACTTATTTAGAAGGTATTTACTAATAATTGTATGTAAGGCAAAAATTGCCTCCACTGCAGGATGTTTGGGTTAAAACATTAGCGTTAAACATTGTATGCAGCAAAATGAGCATAAAACTCTTTTATATATATATATATATATATATATATATATATATATATATATATATATATATATATATATATATATGTATATATATATATATATTCTTACAAATTACTTTGCTCAAACAGATACTTTTTTTAACCTGCGCTCCATACGTTAATATTCATTTTTACAAGACAACAGCACACAATGATTTTTAGTAGACTTGTTGACATCATCAAATCAGGGTTTATTGTCACACGTTTTGTAGATTACGCTTTTTGCTCTTATCTCTGTGTATACCATTTGTAGGCGTAGGCATTTTATGATAATCAGCTCATGAATAAAAGAGGATATACGGTTGTCTACCCCTTCTGCTGTCATCTATACAGTTTTGCAGGCAAGTAAATTCTGCTCTAATGCCTTTTTAACTATCTAATGCAGCAGTCTCATTCCATTTATATCTGTTGTGATCTATTACATCTGCTTAATGACAGTCATTGCTGACATTGACTGTATTTCTCATAGATATTTTCAACTCAATATGTAATGAAGCATAATCAGAATATATATTAATGTTACAAACTATAAACTTAGCAACAAGATCAAATAAATCAGGTGTTGTAATAACGTACATATAAATAACGTCCACAGTACATGCGCGGATACAGAGGGGGAGTTAGGGGGGTCTGGACACCCCCACCCCCAGAATCCGAAAATTTTACCAAAAAAAGGTAATATTTTGGGCATTTTTGGGGTTGGACCCCCTCGTCTAAGAGAAAAATTTACCTTTTTTGGTTGGACCCCCTCTGACAAAAAATTCTGGATCCGCGCATGCAGTATATGTAATCAACCGAATATGTATTAACACATTAGTAGAACTAAATGATGGAAAACAGTTGCTAGGAAAATCTATCGAAAGTAATGACAAAATGTAGGTGGGGTGGTGCTGCAATGCCTTATTGTAGAAATTTCAGCATTTAAATATCCATTTTAAAAAGCTTTTGAAGATGGTCCTATTCCGCAAATATACTAAATTGTGATCCCACTAAACCTTAACTGCAGTACATGATTGTCCTAGACACATCTGATCACACTTGAAAGGTGATACAGTAACTCCATTTGTACTTTTAAACCGACATTTAAGCCGGCGTGGCCTAGTGGTATCGCGTCGGACTCCTGATCGGGAGGCCGGGGTCATGCCGGTGTCATGTCTTTCGGATGAGACAGTAAAAACCGAGGCCCCGTGTCGTGGTATGCACGGCACGTTAAAGATCCCTCACTGCTTCGGGTGGGTCCGTTGCAAAGGTCAAAATTTGTATGCCCCGCATCAGGCAGATGCCGTCACCATATACGTGAAATATTCGTGGTGTGACGTAAAACAATAACCAATCAATCAATCAATTAAACCGACATTGTAAGACGGGCTCTGTCGCTACATGAATTTATATATGTAAAGGTGAATGTGAATAAAATTGCTATGATTCCGATTGCTACCAGAATCTTTATGTATAAGGTAACGACAAAAACATTCATACATAATTAATAGTATTTTGTATTTTCTCTCAATATTGATGATGAGGTTTGACCGTTTGTGCAAAGGAGATGCTTACGCCGTGTTTACTATTGACCAATAAAGCAATTTAGATTAATGATGTAACATAATGAAATGTCATGGCATGTCTTCGGTTCATGGCTAGCTATAAAGTGAAGTCGCAGTAGTTCAACGATTCAGGTTTTCAGCACTGAGTAAAATAATACTAGATTCAAATTTTGTGAAGTTTACAAAAGAACTCGATTTAAAAAAAAATAAAAGGTAAAGAAAATCAATTCTTGACATTTCTAATTTTGCAATTAACAAAATAATTAAATAAATGAGTAAATAAATAAAATAAAATAAGTAAATAAAAAGGGAGCAAGTATCAAATAAAATTGCATCGCTAAAATACTTCCAATTTCTGTGCATTAAAAACAGAAGCAACAAAACCATTATTATGTAGAAATTAATAACATCAATCATATCGTAACATTGAGATGTCTTACCACATTATGTTCTTATATTTATGAAATGATATTATTTTTATCATATCTTCAAAAAATTGACCCATAAGACATCTTATCCATATCGTAAGATCCAATTTGCAATTTTATTATAGCAATAATTCCAAAATCTCAGTAACGACATTATATTTTTCACGGGGAAGAGAGTTGCTCATTTCATTCAGTCTTATCAGAAGTAATTCGGACTGGCACGCGCAATACATAATCGCATTTTTTGCAACAGTCAGAAACACAATTATCTCTGACTTTATGGGCATGTTGTAATAATTCAATTTTTCTCCAACTCTGGTAATCATCAGAATAATTTCATTGATGACAGGGGCAAAATGGCGATTTTTCAACGGTCCAATTTCATTGTGGTTTCATTGATAGCAAAGGATCCAATAAAACTTTGCGTTATGTTTTGTGTGATGTTTGGGCTAAGTTACTCTATTTTCAGGGCACAAGATTTACGATGTTTTCATTTGTTTTGAAGGACAGGTTTTGTATTCCATGAGATAGATTGAGACTGCAAACATCGCGTGAATGTGTACAAGGTACAATCAAATTAAAACACTAATCAGTTATCGTGACAAAACATCGACATTGCGTGAGTGTGAATAGAAATGTAACGTGTATGATGATAGAAAAGGTGAATGAACGACACGGTAATTTTTTCATATATTCCATGCCAAATTTTTATCATAAATAATCTGCATACCTATATTAAATGCATTTCATAAGACTAATATGACATTCATTTCATATTTACATTCATATAATATCATATGAAACTTGGGTCTGAAATCTTACCTTACAAGGAGTCGAAGCGAACTAAAAAAACTGAAAATTTGATTACCTATATTTCATATTCTTTTTCAGTTGAAATGGAATACAGCAAACCAGTATCGCCTATATTCGATCAAAATCGAAACAAAGTATTACAAGAACTAACGTGACCTATATTCTTTAAACAGTGGCACAAATCTTGAGGTATTCAATGGCATAAATATAATGTAGTTCACACCACTAGTATTATAAATTACATGTTACATATTTCCTGTCATGTGTTTCAAAATGAAAGTATCAAAAGATAAATCATTTTCACGCATAATGCTATTTAATTCGGAGAACATGTAAATATGATACTTGCAATTCTATCAGCTGTTTTCAAGCTCATTACCAAAGTCAGTAATGTAAACTGAAGCCAGCGTGACCTAGTGGTATCACGCTCTCCTCGGAGGCCGGGGTTCGAGTCCCGCTGTGGTCATACTGGTGTCCTGTCTTTCGGATGAGACAGTAAAAACCGATGCCCCGTAAAATATTCGTGGTGTGACGTTAGACAAAAAAGGCCCGAAAGGTACCAGGATTGAGTCACATCTGTGTCATTGAGTCACACAGTAAAACCAAGACCACGTGTCACCACAGGAATTCGCGCCAAAATGATCCTCACTAGGGTTATGACAGTTTAAAATGTTGAAATGTCTATGCAATTTCTCGAACAGAGGACATAATCTTGTTATGAGGTAAAACAACAACCAGACAATAGCATTTATCCATCCATTTACATTTATTTCGCTTTGGATGGATGGATGGATGGATACTTTTTTGTTAAGCAAGGCGATTTAAATTTGCTATTAAAATACTGTAAGTACGTGAACAATTACGCTTACTCTAAATCGCGAATGGGTACCTACTAATATAATGGGACAGTATAAAGAAAACTGATTTTTTCAAGCAATGTTATATTGGTTAAACATTTCTCCTACGTTTGCACTTTAAAATATGCGTATAATAGATAGCAGACTTTACAATGCATTGCCTTAACACTTATTGCATGTAGCATAAGTCAATTACAAGGTACCAAAGTACGGATAAAGTCATAATTGTATATAACAAAATCGGTAATGGTGGACAAACTCTCGAGAAACAGATGTGAGATGATTTGCTATGGAAGAAGTAAGCATATCCTGCCGATTGGTAACATCCGTCATAAGCCCATCACAGTCAAACAATAGTTTGCTGAATTTTTATAGCCAGCGAAAGATAATGTACCCAAAGGAAATCAGAAAAAATCGAAAGATGATGATGATGATGATAATGATGGTGATGGTGATGATAATGAGGATGATGATGATGATAATGAGGATGATGATATAAAAATACACCTTACCTTTTAATATTTCAATTGTTATACAGGATATACATGCCCCTTTCTTATTTTCCCAAATAATTTTCCAATCAATCTACGGTTTCTTTACTTCAAATCCTCATCACCAACACATTCTTCAGATATCAATTACAACTGCTTTGGAAGCATCGATCATTTTACGGTCATCAGTTACTGCCTTACAACATTCTATCAGCAATGTCAGTAGAAACCACGCATAATAAAAACAAAGCAGAGATAGGCCGTACTCTGTAAAATAGTGATAAATAAGCGAGACCTACCAGACATTATGAAGTAGGTTTTCTGCAAATGGACTTGTCCAAATGAGATCGCTAACCATCTGCTGTAATCAGAGGTCTAAACGTTTTGCGAGACAATAAAGCTTCTCCCCAGGCAATGATACAGCAATTTGTCAGAGTAGAGCAACTGTTACTTGTCATCAGGATTTCCCCAAAAGCATATATTTATCCATCAGTCCGTCCGAGAACTTGTTAAGATTCAACGAGTGTTCGATCTGAGTGTTCAGTCTAAGTCGTAACAAAATGATGACTGACACATGTATATCTCCATCACATTATATACTCTTCCATCTCTTCACTAGTAAAGTAGAGGAACTACCATCTTGTACAATAATGTGAAAAGTTGCAAGTTGTTTTATATTTGTTTTATATTTTCTAACACAGATACTGTCTTCTACAACTTCCTTAATACTTACTTAGTCGGTCGCATTTTTTACAAGTCGAAAAATGAAATTTAAAAAGACAAAGATAATGGAGAAAAGAAGTTGTAATTTACATAGTATTTAAAATACACAACAGAACAATGACATACATCTGATAGTTTTATCTTGCTACAACAGTATACTGTCATTTGTTTGTTGACATAGTATTGGCGGTTGTCTGATGCATTGCACAAAGTGGCCTATGCAACGAATCCACCCCAAGTAGTGAGAGATCTTTTATATGCCATATATCTTCTGGTTTTCGGGCTTGGTTTTAATTCTTCATTTCATAGATAAATACGTAAATCATGATTGGTTTTATTCCCTAAATTTTCCCCCAAAAGGTCCTTGTTAAATTTGAACGCAAAGCGAGGACAGAAGTTGACACGTGTGATAGCTGTTTTTAAATTGGGACAACTATAAATGTGAGAATTCCTCTAGTTTGTGTATGCTCAATCCATTACCTCAGGATTGGTCTAGATCCATTTCCCAGGATTCGTACTTAGATCTTCTGAATATTGACCAAAACGGTAAACTTACTACTCCACTCTATGATAAACGTGAAGACTGCAATTTCCTATTGTCAACTTTCCATATACATCTTCGTGTAGTAATTTTCCTTTATCGCCTACGTATGGTCGCTGTATGTCTCAACTAATTCGAGATACTAGAGCTCAGTAATTTCGGGTTTCAGAAATTTTGAACCTTCGGATAATTTGGCATTTAGTAC
The DNA here is from genome assembly GCA_035048485.1 of Pteria penguin. Lineage (NCBI taxonomy): Eukaryota > Metazoa > Mollusca > Bivalvia > Pterioida > Pteriidae > Pteria > Pteria penguin. Next base: position 60,761,184 of record CM068581.1, on the reverse strand, counting down.
CTATTTCAATGAACTGGTTCACTTTTCTTTCAGACTGCCTTATACCTTTAAATGGATATCTTATATTTGATTCTCTGAGTATCCATTTATGGTAGCCTTGAAAACATCATCATCATCATTATCATCATCATCATAATCATCATCATCATCATCTTCTTTATCATCATCTTCATCTGGAAACTGGTTCAAGCTGATAGGATTTCAAATTTATAAATAGTATTCACTGGTGCCAAATTTGGTATATATGGTGGGTGATTGAATCTTCGAACTTACATTCACGAATTGTAACATGTCCTGTATGTGACTTCTGCACATTAGCATGAATAAATAATTGCTTGCTAACCCCCCCCCCCCTCCCCCGCTTTTACTTGATAGCAACTTTAGATCTGCATAGTTAGTCCTAGTGCTAAATCTTTCAGTTTGTTTGTAATAGATCAACAATTATGACTTAGTCAATTAAGTACGGAAAACCATTTTGGGATGAGTCAGAATGCTTTCATTCCATTCGATTTACGGACAACAGTGATAAATATCTGTTTCATTTCCAATCGCTAAACTTTCAGCACTGGACGTAAATATAAATGCCCTAACACTTCCGATTGGATGAGGCTTTTGGGAGCGATCCTTAAAAAATAAGGTTTCTAATCTGTGAATACATGTACCTTTGACATCCAAAAATATTTAGGGATTATCGTGCAAACGATTTCATTTGTAATCTCACACTCCCTAGCTATCTCTTCTATCTTGACATTTGGTGCTCATTCATTATGAGTGTCTCCTAGCTACATTGTCGTGCGGACCTGAAATTGAGCCATTTCTTCGGCATTTCATTCCTCTTTTGCGAAAACTGTAACATCAACACTGTCACAATCTCTAAATCTTAGTTTCCATCACTGCATTGTTCATCATTTAAGGAAAACTAGTATAGTTTTGATGAAAATATAAAGATGCATGTCCTATAAACATTTAAGTAAACAATAAAAGTTTGAGTTCTCATTTTGAGTACCTGATCTTTCAGAGGAACTTTAATGTGTGAACTTAATTTACCTCCGTTATATAAAATACTTCTTCGTGGGTATGGTACTGTACAATATATTTTACTTAGTTGAATGTAACTCTCTAAAAGGGAAAATGTAGTTTACGCTTTTCATATAATTATTCACATAACAATAAGATATTTGCTTTTAGCTCGCCGTGAGGAAACTGTTCATCATTTCGCGTTATGTACTATTATGTACTGTTACAATATTGCTAACACATAGAAGTCAAAGCAATTCATTAATAGATATCAGTGATAAATATAAAGAAAATAAATAATAATAATTTGGCCCCTGCATTTAAAAAAAAAACATTTTTTTCCCAGACTTGTTTGAAATAAGATAATCGTATCTAACAATTACACCCCCCCCCCAAAAAAAAAATACAATAATAATAAATAGAAAAGATAATAATCCTGTCTCTTACGTTCAAAAGACTGCCTTTTATGATAACATAAATATATTCCAACACATAAGTAATGCTATTTTTAGTTTAAAAAATAAGTGAATCCGTGTCCCCGTCACCTGGTTTACTTAAATGTTTATAAGACATGGTACTCTATATTTTCCTCAAAATTAATTTATTGTTCCAAGACAGAAGTTGCACGTTAAAGATCCCTCGCTGTATCACACATATCTTAATATCTGAGCGATTCATCAGGCAAAAGCCGTCACCAAATGAAGAAAATGAGGTTAGTGTGACGTAAAGCAAGAAACAAACAAGCATTATTAATTTATTTACGTCATATGACATCGACTTGGTTTTAGGATAATTAACACCGTTAATAAAGGTTATAGTGAGATGATCTCACATTTCCATTCCTGTCGTTTTAACGGTACTTTTTGGGCATGCGTACTTGAACAGAAAAACACGACGAATCCAAGTTTTTGAGAGGGGTGTCGTATTAGATTGGAAGATAAAAAGTATCATGTAACTCTGAATCATGTTTAAAAAAGTTTTAATTTTGTTAAGTTTTATTAAAGTAATGATTTCAAATGATGTAAACAAAATATAAGGGATACAACGCAGTAAGGTAAATCGAGCTGGCTACAGAAACTAAACACCAACCCCACATCTTTCAATAAAATATCACTTAAAAGTTAACAAACATTTCGGCCCTTCCCTATTTCAGTTTTCAATAGTTCGCCCTTTCTGGAAATATGCAGTACACTGATTCTCTGGATTCACTGGATTCTGCCATTTGAAAGCATTCAGATGCTGATACAAATATAAATGTAACATCTTTCATTAGGCTCTCGAATGCCCACTTCATAAAGTCATTTGCATCCTATATGGTTACTTTGCCCGACCTTACTGCTTCGTCTGCTAACCTCTTTGTTGTCCCCCCTAGTCCATCACAAGGACCCTTCACATGTCCTACCTCAAAGTAATTCCAACAGGATGGTATACAATATATATCTATATGATTTGCTACTGTGTAGAATATTTGCTTGTTTCTGTATTGGCTCGTTGGTCCGTCTGTCCAATAATGTATGAATTCGAGATTAACAACCAAGGTCTTTAAATGAGGCATAATTTTTTCGATTATAGCATGAACTGTATTTGCATAGTGAGACATCTCATCAGAAACAACAACAAAACTCTTATGTAACGTGTTTTCATTTTCAGCATCACGAAAAAAGGCCACTATGGGATGAAGGGTGACTTATGTTTGATTCCAATAGGCCGATTGTATTTCATCTATGCTCTTACAAGAATAATTTTCGGCAAAATCCATTTGCATCATAACATGGTTAGGGGGGCAGGTTTTCTTTTAGCTCTTTGACTTTTCATACTGGTTATATACTCTTTGAACATACTCCCTGAACTCCTTTGATTGCCTTGCAAAATAATCCAGAAACTCTTTTCTCTTTTTCAATTTCTACTACTCTGGTTACATATATATATATATATATATTTTTTTTTATCTCTTTCTGTGATTTCAACTCGTTTCCATTGCCCAAACACGACTTTTTCAGATAACTTGGAAAACAATTCCTGTGTGTCAATGTCATTCATTTTAGAGTATTCTTCTGGATTAGCGGTGGTGATAACATTTTCTCTACGTAATGATTTAAGTAAAAGGGCCATGTTCTGGTGTTTCGTACGAAGACAAGTACTTCTGCTAATGAAGTTGGTAGGCAATATGTACTTTGGTCTCATTCGACGTGGCTAAAGAAATTTTCAAATTTGGATTCTCACTCGAAAATTTTAAATGGAGATTCGATAAGTAATCGGAATTTGGTACTTCGAAAAAAAACCCCTCTTTTTTAAACATTTAGATTGTGAAAAAATATATATTATGTATTAACAAGTTAAAAGTATAGTAAATATACAACAAAATTATGTATTCGGGCATATTAATTCATCTGTAATTATTTTAAATAAAATCAGTTGACAGTTTTGAACCAATATTATAATTCAAATCAAATAAGATTTCAATGAAAAAAAAAAACTCGAAATGTACTTTCATTGAGTTTGGAGCGAATAATATCCGTTGTGTTACTGTACTTTTTATAGATTATCTACCAAAATAAATCTACGTGTAAAAAAAAAACTATTTGGGGTTGAATGAAGGTGTCAAATTATTCATAAGTACATCACGTTAGTAACTCTTATCATATTTGAATGTTTATTTGTTATGCACTTTGTCAAAATCGTGTTAAATTATTATCAAAATTGTACTTACTTTTGAAATTTCCCTCCATACAACTTTTGCACCCGACTTACAGGAAATGAACATGAAGTAACTTTAACTTTCAGTTTCAATAGTAAAGTACTATTTTATCAGGTACAATTCGTACATAGTATTTTCGTATTCTCATTCATGTAAAGATAGATATGATAAAGTTACTTAATGATTTCTAAGTACAATATGGCAACCTTTACTTACATATTACGTTTATAAATGACTGAGAGTTATTCATACTTTGCAAAGGATGGTAACGTTCATTTCATCCTAATCCATACGCAACGGAGATTAACTGTTCAAATATATTTATATGTTATGAACATTAACTGCAAAGTGTTATTTCTTTTTTAATGTTCATGACATCTACTTCTAATTTAACTCCAATATAGTTTAATTTGGACAAAATTATGCTACGTTAATTTCCAATAATATCGTGATGCCACCGAAATCGGAATATCGGCGACAGGGTTTATCTATCATTTTTCTTTACAATTTATACAAGTAAGTATAAAATGTAAGAAATGAATTATTTTCAGTGCGAAACACACTCAAATTTACATTTTCTAGAGCTTCAAATGCTTTATCTTCTGTATGGCGACAGTAACGTACACTTCAAATTTACTACTTTGAAGTTATTTTTCTTACTTGCTATTGACATTTACAAAGTAAATTTATTTGTCATATATACATTTAAATGAATGATTATTGAATGTTATGTTCTCACGATAATTTACACGAGAAATTTAACGACGACATCAATTTTTCTCTTTTATTGAGAATGACTGAGTAGTGTAAATTAAGGTCATTAAATTATATAACTTTGTTCACGAGCTTTAGTTTACATCAACGTGAAAGTGGAAGTAACATAGGCAGATTGCAGATTGTTACTTCATTAGCCAAGAGTTACAAAACATCGTGCTTAAATATTTCATACAAAGGAAATGGATTGTGTTACTTAGCTAAGAATGATTTCATGAAAATTGATAAATGCGTGAGAAAATTCTTAGGATTTTATACAAATGAATTCAGGCACGTTTTAAAAACAGATTAAAAGAGAAAATGATTAGTTTTAAGGTTGCCAGACGTATCTCTCTTGCGCCGTCTAAAACACTTGTATATGTACATGTATTTATTATCGGGTTTATTCAAAGTCTACTCCAAGATGAGATAGTTTTGTAGACATTTTTACACACTTTAGGTTGAATATTTGGGAATTTATGGATTAAAAATAGGGAAAAGAGGAATAAAAAGAAAAATAAACGCGAATACTCACTCATTGTGAGAACTGCTCTCTTACGTTTTGTAACCTTTTCGTAGAACGTGTAACAGGCAGGGTGAAAAATCGTTGCCGGACCCGGAAATCGATCCCGAAGCAATTAATGTGTTGAAGACAGATATGAAGAGCTTCAGTCGAAAAGTGACGATATCACTGTGTTACCGGAAACTGCAGAAACAGATTGATTGATTATTGTTCTATGTCACTTCACGATTATTTCACCTACATGGTGACAACATCTGCCTCATGTATTGCAAAGAAATTTACCCCGTTGCAATGGAGCCTCCCGAAGCAGTGATGGATATTTCGCGTGTCACGCTTACCGTGACACGGTACCTCATTTTTTACTGTCTCATCCGAAAGACAATTAGTCTTAATGTTAGTATTAATATGCATGTATATGTTGTTTCTATACTGTTATAACAAATGATGAAAATGTCAAAGCCAATGTAAATCTGAAAAGAATTGTGAAAATCGGTATATTGTAACCCTGAACTAAGGTCATATCTGCAAGATCAGTGTCACTGTGACCATGAACTAAGGTCATATCTGCACGATCAATGTCATTGTGCGTATGATGGGTAAATACTTGTCCGGGCCATAACTTTGTTCCGTGTGCAACGATTTCAATAATATTTCATAGACTTGCTGCCAAGATCCAAAGAGTGTGTCACGACCTTGAACCTAGGTCGTATATGCAAGGCCAAGATCACAGTGCATATCATGGGTAAATCATTGTCGGGGCCATAACGTTTTAACTCAAGTATGAATTGAATGATTTTTTACAGAATTGTTGCTCAGGTTTGTTGATTAGTTGATTGGTGTTTTACGTCACTTTCAACAATTTTTAGTTATATCGCGACATGGAAGCAGAAGGTAACCAACCTCTTAAACAAAGTGGCGCAATCTAGGATTTGAACCCGGATCGTTTGCGCCGCAAGCCAAGCGCTTAACCTAAACCACTACACCAAGCCTGCCCTTCGTTGCCCAAGACCAATGAGTGTGTCATGGCCTTAAGCTAAGGTCATGTCTACGAGTTCAAGGTTACAGTGCATATGATGGATAAATCATTGTCCCAGCCATAACATTTACCCCTTGCATGGATTTGAATCCTATTTCACAGAATTCTTGCCCAGGACACAAGGGTGTGTCATGACTTTGAACAACGGTTATATATGCATTGTCAAGCCACAGTGCATACGCTAGTTAAATCTTTGTCCGAGCCATTACTTTTAATGCATGCATGGATTTGAATATTTCACAGAATTTGTTGCCCAGGATCCAGGGTATGTGATGACCTTGAACCAAAGTCATATGTGCAAGGTCAAGGTCAGAGTGCTTATGTTTGCAATTTCAATTTAAGTAACGGGCGTACTATGTAAAATTAGACGTAGCTTTTTTTTTTTTTCGTCTTCTTTTTTTGTTTTTGCTCGTTTGTTTGTTTGAGTTTTTTTTATCTGGAGGTGCTTTCTCAAATCCTATTTATACATTATTATATACTTATAAATTATTATTATTATGATTATGATGGTGATTATTAAGTATGATGATGATGATGATGACGATTATTATTATTATTATTATTATTATTATTATTATTAGTAGTAGTAGTAGTAGTATTGGTATTATAATTAATTGAGTTATTGTTTAATTACTAGTAATTAATTAAGAAAAACTGTAATATTTTTATATTAAAAAGTTCAAACCTTAAAAGTTTTGTAAAACATATATGATAATGTTAAATAAAATAATAATAAGTTAGATTGAAAAGATTGATTCAATCATAAGATCTTCTGATCTCGAAGACTTTTATACTACCACTGAGTCATTACCGCGTCGTAGGAGCTTTATTAATGTCATCTAGCTTACATGCTAAATCAGTCTCTCGGTGACCTTTATAGGGAAACCACTTTAAAACTTCGTCCATATGAACCCTGTGTATCACCGATAGCCCCTGGACATTTCGTCATACCTTATAATATGATGTCATAAACACTGACCTGAGAAGATGACCCGAACATGCAAATCCAGTATCCAGTAAAAGTGATAGACTCTTTCTTCTAATAATTTAAAGGTACAATAAAATATCCTGTGTTTATTATTGATTTTAAGATTTGACATAGAAACACAGAGAGAGAGAGAGAGAGAGAGAGTAACTATAACATGGTACCGGGGGTAAATAAAAATCAGATCAAATTAAAAAGTTACCAGTTTTAGTAGAGATTACACCCCCGCTTTCAAAAACTAAATAATAATAATTAATAAATAGACAACCCTCACACACTCTCCAGTGTCATAACAGTCCCCTTATACAAACATAATTCGGGTCATGCGCCATAAACTGAGAAAATGCTTAAGTCATAGCTTCATATTCTTTTTGTTCAACAATGAATTAATTACTGGGATTTGGATTTTATTGAGCTTTATTCTATCGATGAATAGGATTGAACCATTCTGCATGACAGTATATTTGTACGTTTAATGATGGAATAAATTGAAATAAAAAAAATGACTCAAGTATACTCTCAGTTTATGGCGCCGGACCCGGATAATGTAAACTGAAACTGTCAAATGTAATTGTAGTCTATTTTATCAATTCGAGTCTATGCAGGGGAGAAATAAAATTTATTCCTTTGTTTTATGTCAAATTTCTATAAATAAGCACTGCATCTGGTGTTTTATTTTTATATTTTTCTAATGATTTTCGAAGATTCTCGTAAATGTTTGAAATCCACCTGTGCAGAAATCATGTAAATTGTAAAAACGACAAATAACCCTACAATTTAAGTTTTTTGCTCCTTCCCCCTCCCCCTTGGTTTTAATTCGTGTATCAAAAAGTAAGACATATAAAGAAGCCATCGGTTTTCAAGATAATTCATTACAAACGAAATACTTAATTCATTTTCAAGAAATAAAATCATCAACAACACAAACACCTTACTTACATAGATATACAATTTTTATCATTTACATGAAAGCGAAACTGCAATACACATGTACTGTGTATATCTACCATCGGGTTTTTCCTATAGGAGGGTGTGTATCACGTAATGCATTATACCCGGACCGGTAATATTCTTCTGCAATAGCCTACTTGGATTGGATAACAGAGGGTATATAAAGAAAAGACCTCAGTACTGAATCACAACCTAGAACAGAGAGTCAAATGCCAAGGTATTTATATTTATTCTTTTACATATACATGTATGATTGGAAATGGATATTTTCTAAGTCTCTACAATGTTGTCTATTTTGTTGTCGGTATAAGTTTTAAAGGTTTTTTCCCTTTAAGTAATGGTTTCACAGCATTTCTTAGATTTTCATTGTCTTTGAAAAAATTGAAATTAATCATCATTCTGTCAGCTACAGTTTGGTAGTTGTGATTGGCGGTCAGTGGGACTAGTAAAACCAATTCTTTTTTTTTTTATTTAAGTTTATTCTCAATTATTCTTTTACAAGATATGTGTGCCAATCGTATTGCTATACTGTATTTTCCCCATGCATACTTCTATTATAGATGTATAAAATATAAATCAAAATTTTGGGGGAGAAAACAAGGGCACCCTGGCCCAAGTAAAACATTCGTTTATTTTGTATTCTTAACATACAGTGTATTCAATATGAAGATCATACTATTTCGTCTTTCTTTATAACTACTATGAAGTGGATGCGGCTTAACAGATGAGGTGCTGGCCTCTTGACCTATAGGTCCCGGGTTCGATTCTCACCGTGGACACGCCAGTGCTTCGAGGTCCCATGTCACGGTAGGCGTGGCAGATAATAATCACTCACTGCTTCGGGTGGGTCCGTTGCAAAGCTAAAAATATTCCTTTGTAATGCATCAGGCAGATGCCGTCACCATATACGGCAACAACCGTGGAGTGATATAAAACAATAATCTATCAAACAATTATATCTCCTATGTATACCGTTTAAAAGCAAATTTTCAATTCTAGCTATATGTGGATTTTATTTCAGCACGATGAAGGTCCTGATCCTGTCTTTCCTGGCCATTTCGGGATTCTTTTCCTCCTGTTCCGCCCAGGTCCTGTACAGTTCCGGAGGATACGATGACTTTGGCGGAGGAAGCACTGTTATTCTGGGAGGAAGTAGATTAGGAACCTTCGGGCTGCCATCATACGGTGGACTTGGTGGAATTGGTGGGTTGTCGTACTTGCCTAACTACGGAGGAACGGGCCTTGGAACAGGACTCGGAGATGTGTCGTTTGTTCAGCCGTATGGTGGGATTGGCATTGGATCGTTTGGTGGTTTGTCAAGCGCGCCCGTGATGACCGGAACTTTTACCTTGCCCGGATTAGAGGGAATATTATCTGGGCTACGGGGTTACACTGGAGGCATAACGTATGCTCCTTCTAGTTTTGCGAGCCCAGCATTTACCGGAGCTGTACCAGGTTCATTCTACGCCGAGTATTAGGTAGGTACATTTACAATCTGAATTATCAATTAAAGACAATCATAAGTGGTGTCTAAAACGCGTTAGTCATCATACCCTTACTCCGAAACAATACAACAAATTGTGTTTTAGTGTGATGAAACTAATTATGTAGTAGATCTCCTTATGGTTATTAATTTTAACCTCTCTCTCTCTCTCATTCTCTCTCTCTCTCTCTCTCTCTCTCTCTCTCTCTCTCTCTCTCTTAATTTTAGAATTTATATTAATGAAATTATTTACGAGATATCATTTTTCTGCCTCGAGAGAAAAAAACCCCCAACAAAACAAAACAAACAAACAAACAACCTCATGTTGTTATCTACTATTTGTCTTGTTCATTCTATTTCTATAGTACGGAACATCACTAAATGGTTCAACAAAAGTAAACCGACTCGCAATAAACAGGTTATAATGTTTTTAAGTCATATGACTCAATCAGTTAGTATTTTATACCGTATTTTTGAGAAAAAGGGAATGGAAGAGAGATTCTACAGCCATTTTATACAGGAAACTCAATATAACTACGTCTCATAACAAAAAATTAAATTTGTAGATTATATTACATATATTCACATAATCTTATTTCATTTCTTTGCATAGATATTATATTATATTATATTATATTATATTATATTATATTATATTATATTATATTATATTATATTATATTATATTATATTATATCATATTATATTGATTAAGATGACAGTATACATACTTGGTTATGATAGACACATGGTTCCTTTCTTATTGCAGGTGATGAGTCCCAGAGTCAAACATGATTTTGGAATAGATGCTTTTGTTTTAATTTATTCAAATATGTTTGCTGGTGTTATGATTTTCTTAAGCATGTATTTAAAATTGAGTAAAACATTTCGCTGAACTAAGATAAAGTTTGTGACAAATTTAAAGTAAGATAGTAAGATAAAATCGATTTATAAATGTCTCAAATTCAAACAAGGGACAAAACTAAAGCAAAATAATGAAGGAAATTGTGTGTCATAAGCAAGGTGTACATTCGAATTCCCAGCTTCACTTAAAGCAAATTAAAAATCAAACAGCCAGCAGTATTAATTTCATTGATTACTGACAGCGTAATATTTAAATTCGAGAATCGTATCGTAATGGGGTAAAAATTCAGTTTACAAGTATATCACATGCATTATGTTGATATATGCATGTGAAACAACATGATTATATATATATATATATATATATATATATATATATATATATATATATATATATATATATATATATATATATATATATATATATATATATATATTCCTCGTTATTTAGAAAGAGATTAAATTCAATAGTTGAAAAAATGAATAAATATTGACAATGACATAAAACGATAAAATTTGATAATGTTAGGATAGAAAATTGCTTTTGTTATATATACCTTACAAAGTAATGCTTTTTAATGTTATACTGTTGAAGAGTTTTACTGTGATGGCAAGTCAAAACAATTTAAATTTTCGAATAGTCGGCCTTTTAAGGGGGGTTCAGAACTGCATCACAACCAGGAATTTGAATCTCAATATGCAAAGAAATAGACTACCTTAATCGAATGAAAAGCTTGGCTTAGTTCGATCCCAAATGAGCTAGGGAATGATGCAACACAATTGAACAGTTAAGAAAGAAAATATATTAACATACATGTACGTCATAACAAAAATTTATTGTAGTATCTGAACCCTTCGGACTTTCCCAAGAGAAAGGGCTTCATATTTCGATTACGGAAATGACAAAGTAATCACGTTACAGTATAAATCTTATAGTGTGCATCTTATAGATACTCTCGCAATTTGGCAGTAACAACGCTATAGATCAAACTGAACAAAGAATGAAATTACATAACAAATCAAGCTCGCTATAGTTGTTTTAAACCATTTACAAATTCTCTATAACATAGCTAACCTGAGTAGACAGAGTTGAAACTTAATAATTGTAGTTTTTGAAGGCTTTATTATAATTTGCTTAACAAGTCGGTTTCGTTCAAAAGACAATTACTCTCGATCTTTGGCTCAAATACGTGTTTATATTGCATATGGTTGACTGAATATACAATTTTAATATGTTTTCTTTACTTCGGAAAATCATGTTTACCCCTCAAGGACAAAGGAATGTAAATCTCACATGTTTTAGTTTACACCATATCTTTATCTTTATAAATGTGCACGAACAAAACATTTTGTTATACATGTATGATGTAAATAATGTTTTCATTCCCAGCCAGTATTGTGATTCATCTACATTGCGAAAATTAAACCAGTAACAAACAGGGATTTTGTTTTATCGAGTTTTTGTTCTTGTTTTTATTATCAATTTTTTTTATTTGTTATCCGGTTGGTTTAGTTTTTCTTTTTCTCTTTTTTCTTTTCTTTTATCTATCATTATTTTTTTCCTTGTGTTTTTACTCTGATTTTTCTATTTGTATGTTTGATTTTGGGGGGGGGGGGGGGGTTCTTTTCCTTCTCTTTTTTGATTGTTTTGTTGTGTATTTGTTTGTTTGGATCTGTTTTTCGTGTTTTATTTGTTTGCTATCTAATGTGTTTGTTTTTGGGGCATTTGTTTGTTGGGGTTTTTTTTTTCTTGGGATTTTTTTTTTTTGTATTTTTTGTTCTATTCTATATTTATTTATCTATATTTTTTTTTACTTAGTTTTATCTTGAATTTGATGATTTGTGTTGGTTCTATATTTACTGCTGTGCCGTGTTCTAAATTGTGAAGTTGGTTTCTTGTATTTACACTATTCATTGCATTCAAACTTTATAATATAACACAGATATTAATAAATAAAATGTCAGTTTGTAATTCATTCATTACTGTATTACAAAGACCAATAAAGCCGGCGTGGCCTAGTGGTATCGCGTCGGACTCCTGATCGCGAGGCCGGGGTTCGAGTCCCGCTCTGCTCATGCCGATGTCATGTCTTTCGGATGAGACAGTAAAAACTCAGGCCCCGTGTCATGGTATGCATCGCACGTTAAAGATCCCTCACTGCTTCGGGTTGGTCCGTTGCAAAGGTCAAAATTTGTATGCCCCGCATCAGGCAGATGCCGTCACCATATACGTGAAATATTCGTGGTGTGACGTAAAACAAAAATCAATCAATCAATCAATCAAAGACCAATATGTACTAGCGGGAGTTGCTCAACCGGTTGCATGTCTGGCTCGTTCGCGGAGAGATATTGAGTTCAAGTCTAACCTTACTCTAATTCGTGTTCAGTCGCATGGAACGTATGTTGGCCCGTAAAAGAACAGCTCACAGCTTCGGGTTGGTCCGTTTTATAGGTGGAAATTTATGTGCAGATGCCATAATTGCATAAGTGACACAATATTTGCGTGACGTCAAACATGAAAAGAACTTGTAAACGAACCTATATTTACATCGTATAACCAATAGGGAATGATTTGATTGACTATTGTTTTACGTCACACCACAATTATTTCTTCTTCTTCTTCCAATACGAAGTGTACTCAAATGTTGAGCGTTATACTACATTTCTAGCCGCAAATAGTGGCCCTATATGAATGAAAGGGGCCACAATTCCTTACGTTGGTAAACGTGCAATTTCTATAAACGGAATGGCCGGCATGATTTTACAGATTTCGGCATTAAATGGAACAAATATCTAACATATATAAATATAAGCAAACGATCGGCAATACTAACTTACCCCCGATCGGTCGTCTGTAGGCTCCACACTCATTTTTCCTTAATCTGTGTCAAATTTGCCGGTTTGTTTATAAGAAATATGAATCATCTACATGTTTGATTCTGCTACCGAGATGCAATTACGCAAACGTAGAGATGATTCAGACTACATATAAACAAACCAGGAAATTTGACACAGATTATTTAATGATTCTTCTCCCCACTACATCTGCCTGATTTATTGTATAGAAATTTATTACTTTGCAACGGACTCATCCAAAGTAGAGAGGGATCTTTTACTTGCTACACCTACCATGACACGGGGCTTCCATCTGTTTTTACTCTCTGATCCGATACTGGTGTGCCCACAATGGGAGTCGAACCCTAGACTTCTCGGTCGATCAGGAGCTGAGCACGTCATCCATTAAGCCTCAACGATTTCCGATAGGGAATAAGAGTTTTATTTACACTAATAAACCTTTACTTGTGATGTCCTTTTCTAACTTTTAATCCTCAGTGAAAAAAATGTTATTGTGTAGTGTAGACTAACGTAATATTAACACAGCTTTCGGTTATTTCAAGTGGTTGTATTTTCATGCTTACTTAATTCTGATATACAAACAGGAAATTATTCTGCTGTCATTTGATAACTTTTGATTCTTCTGATCAAAAGTGATCACGTGACAATCAGGAGTATCAAAAGTTATCAAATGACACTGCTTACTTTCTTTGATTATAATTGTATTTTAAAATGTGTATATTATAATGTACATATTATAATGTCTTTATCATAAAGTGTATATTATAATGTGGATATCATAATGTGTATATTATAATGTGTATATCATAATGTGTATATTATGATGTGTATAATATGCTGTATATATATTATAATGCGTACATTATAATGTGTATATTATTAGCCTATATTATAATATGTATATGGTTTCTTGCGAGAATTAGGTCTCGCACACATTTCCAATACGACGGTATTAAAGAAGTCTTTCAATAATCTAAAGGAGCATTGTATCTACTAAATACTTACATTTCCTTTATGTATCAAAATCATTTCATAGCTCAATCATGGCAGTTTCTGACAGACTTGCATTTCATTTTTGTATCGTAATTAGTCAGTTTTAGATAAAAATATGAGTTCTTCGATTTCATAAAGAGAACAAAATCTGGTTACAACAATCTGATTAAAACACGGCTCTCTATATCCTCACACTTGCATGCCTTATATATATAATGACATTCTATAGTCCTTTTTCAGGTATACAATTATTGTGGCAGATTGCACCCTAATTGATATTTTGATCACACAGTGTTGGAATCATTTTCGCTAATCTTGTATATTTTGTCAGTCATGATTAGCTCAGTACGTCTATGACCTTCAATTTCACGCCAGCAAATCCCCGAGATTGGCGCTTTCTAACGCGTTGTCACCTTTTCGCTTTACAAGATGCCCAGCGCCGTGCAAAGACAAGCAGATTAATCATACATAACATGTCACTGTATATCAATCATCGCCTTGCTTGCTGATAATCACTCGTACGTAAGACAAGGAAGATGGGATCGATTCCCTCAACGTGACCTTTTTTCTGAAGATACATGATAACTGTTACATGGAAGAACCTGGATAATTATTGCCGTAGTTCCTCTGTTAAAATAGTTAACACTGCGTCTGAAACTTTGTTTATTATATAATAAGAATATTATCTCAGTAAAAAAAACATATCTAATATTGTGTAACAAAGTTATTTCCGCATTTGGATTTTTTTCTTTTCTGAATTTTAGTTTTCAAATATATAAAACCAAGTTTCGCGGTTTAAATATTTACTGCTCCGCATTTTCTTAAAATTAGTTGATCAAAATTGATAAATAATGAATATTCACGACATTTAATCTATATTTTGTTTAATATATATAGAAATTTGTTTATCTATTTATTTATTTTATTTTAAATTTCTTGTTTTCAATCGAGAACTATTTTCTTCTAACGAGTTTTCATGCCTTCTGTTAACAAAAATCTGGTATAAAATCAATCGTATTTGTAATCATCATGAGTGTTTTATACTCAGCTGAAACACTATGTTGTAAAAATATACCACAAACAGAAGCTGTGAATGTGGATATCACAGAGAAGATACGGCACATTACTTTTTTGCACTGTCGAAGACATACAAACATAAGGCAAGACTTATTCCATGTTTTCACAAGAAATAATGTCGTGTTAAACATACATGTAGGTACCTTACTGTAGGGTTGGTTGGTTGGTTGATTGGTGTTTTACGTCGCTTTCAACAATATTTCAGTTATATCGCGACATGGAAGCAGGAGGTTACCAACCTCTTAAACATAGTGGCGCAACCCGGCAATCGAACCCGGATCGTCGGCGCCACAAGCAAAGCGCTTAACCACTACACCACGCCTGCCCCACCTTACTGTACGGTGAAAGCGATTTTTTCAATAATCAGAATGAAGAA
This sequence comes from Pteria penguin, assembly GCA_035048485.1. Lineage (NCBI taxonomy): Eukaryota > Metazoa > Mollusca > Bivalvia > Pterioida > Pteriidae > Pteria > Pteria penguin. The sequence goes on along the minus strand of CM068581.1, from coordinate 60,745,572 downwards.
CTGTTTAAAGCAGTACACAAATACAAAAAGTGACCGATTTAATTAATATACAGAAGTCCATGATGCACCAACACCAAACATCAGCAATCATCCCCTACTAGCACCCCAGTATGTAATTACAGCAACCCCCCTCCCCTCTGTGTGTGTGTGTGTGTGCTTTAATTAAGAAAATGCATAAATATTATATTTTTCAAGTTTAATGTCCACGTACGTATGTTATATAGGCTTATTATTAAAGTAAAGAGCTTTATTAAGTTGGAAAACTTGTACCCAATACCGTTGTTTTCTTGTGACGGTAAAATGCTTTTAATCTAATACATGTACCACAAATTAAAGATAATTGAAAAGCATAAAAAGACCTATATATTAATTACCCAAAAGTTACTTCTTATTCTAAAGAAGAACATATCATTATTTGACTGCATTAAGATTTGAAATTTTTAGGGAGAAGCGTAACCCCTACCAGTCCCACCTTTCATCTGCCAATGTTATTGCAACGTCATCTGTATAAGGCAATTGCACAAACACGTAGATCTTGCTACAGACTCACCTGAATAAGTGAGGAATCTTTTACGTTCCATGTTTTCTGCGACATTGGACCTCGGTTTTACTGTCTCATCTAAAAGACACAGGTGCTCGTTTTCATATAAACAACGGCTCCGCACCTGTACGTCTCCGTCTCGTACTTATTTTATAGTACGAGACGGAGACGTACAGGGGTGTACAGGGGCGGAACCGTTGTTTAAATGAAAACGAGCACCAGTGCTTAAAGATGGAGCATTGACGAGCCACGTATGGACTCGAATCAAGACCCTCTCGGTCACGAACCAAGCACTTGTACGACAGTATCAAGCCAGGCGCATTAAGAAGATGCCGTAACCATGATAACACAATAATCTTATCATGACTTATATCAAACGGTCTACCTCCCTAGGCATACAGCATATCAACTGCAGTAGAATCCCTCAACATAAGATTTTATTATTCGTTACTTGTATGTATGCAGCACAAGAAATTCAGCTCGATGCAATAATGAAATTCTATATTGGAAAATATGCTTCTACACATCAAAATGACTTATTTAATCAATATCGTATCGTGTATTATGTACTGTATGTAAAGTACAGATAACCCTTCAGAGAATATTGATTTTATAGTGATCATATATTTCCGCTTATATATACATATAGAGCACAATATGTTATGACAGGGACTGGTATTTGTCAAAACGGATTTTGTTTACTCCCACTAATACTTCACTGTATGTACAGATACAACATGGGAGACCAAATTAAATAATAAAATCAGCCTTTGCGAATTCTTTTTCAACCTTTTATATTATATATAGAACAGAAAAATACCCAACAGGATTTAAGGTTCACAGATAACTTTATATCTCAATGAGGCATAGTCAGAAAAAAAAGTTTCGTCGTTTTCCGTTAGTTTTAAAGGCCTCCTCACATATAGGCGAATCCAAATAAACGAATACATGTACCTGTTAAAATTTGACAAAAAACTGTAATAAAGCTGTATAATATTGTTTTCATTCAAACTCTTAGAAAAGTTTTCGGTCAAACGTCTCCAGTTTTGACAAATTTACCTAATTCGCAAGTCTTCGTTTATATGGATTCGCCTATATGTGAGGAGGCCTTTAATGGTCAGTCTGATACATTGTTATAGGACAGTCAAAGTTTAGAAATATTTTGATACACAAGATAAACATTTAATACAAGAATTAGTAATTATGCAATTTTCAAACTACAACCTCGACAAAATTAAAAGAAGATGTGTAATGTAAAAACAAAAACGAAAACCTGAATTTATATCTTTTATTTCTTCAGAGTAGAGAGTAACATTTGTATATCACTGTTGACATCATTGCCATCGAAACGAAAACAAAGAAGATCCGAGCAGACAGGGATAATTTGTAAACTGAATAACTACTAGTATTATCAAGTTGTTCATACACAGCAATGTCGATAGATCAATTGCAGTTGGTCTAATGGTTTGGTATGTGGTTTGTAAATCACTTTGTAAATGTTTTAACAGTGCAGCCTATCTTAGGGGTGAATTCTGTAGTACACTGTAGTACATTTTATTTTGAAAAAAAGCCAAAACCGCCTAAAGTTTGTCAAGGAAATTATCTAAACTTGGAATTGCTGGTTTCAATCCTTTCCTTTTTCTCGTTTGAATGACAACATTTCCAGCCAGTGATGCTTCATCTAACGGATCGCCGGAAAGATGTTGCCAGTGGCTGAAAACGCATTGTGGGAAAGCTTGTCCGCTCGTCTGTCCACGCAGTTCTTCCACGAAACCTGTGTTGTAGATAAAACAAAGCTTTAACAACGTGTGTATCATACAGAAACATTCAAAATGACGTTTGAAATGTGTTTCGATATAAAGTGTAAGAATTATAGGGGAGAGAATTTTATTGTTTGCCAACCAAACAATGAAGAAAAATGGGTTTATAAAGGGGAAACATTGTATCAACATATTACTTTATGTGTTTTTTGTTTGTTTGGTTTTGTTTTTTTTTTTTTTTTTTTTTTTGGTGGCGGGGGGGGGGCGCGCCCCATTGTTTTTGTTTCTGTTTTTGACCCAGGGAAAACACATACATGATATACACAGTATAACATCTACTCCAAATATTACAACAATGAAGTTAACAAGGAAGACCCCTTTTCATCATTAGGATGCCATAATCACTTCGTACTGCTTTTGTATCCCCCACCTTTTTCTCATTCCTGCATATATATCTGATATTGAGATAATAGCCATCCTGTTTTCCTTGCTTTTAAGTTGTATATAAAACCATAAAGTTAACAGACTATTTACAATAACACTCTCAACACAATAATGTGATTTAGTCTTACCGAAAGACTCATTCACTGGCATAAAAGCTTTGATGTTCAACAATGGTGTTCCAGATGTGTTACTCTGCTCAAACACTTCGCCACGCCTCTTTACCAACACGTTAAAAACTCCACCAGCAACTGCTTCTGGAACCTAAAATTAGAAAGAATAAAGAAATGTAAAACGCAAATAAGTGTTTAACATTGCAATATCTATTATCATCTTGCAATATGATGCCAGAATAAATTCCAAGTAAAATGTATTCAATCATTTCTTGGTAATAACAGAGAAACATAAATAAGTAGATGCGATTACAGCTTTTGCCATGCCAGCCTAGTGTGTCAGGTACGTCATTTGTTGTCATGTGATCACTTTTGTTCAGAAAAATCAAAAGTTATCAAATGACAATTTCAATAAATTTGAATATTAACATTACATAAAAAGTAAACTTTCCCTCGTGACAGGTATAAAATATACCAAACACCTATTCATTAAGAGATCAAGTAATGAACAATATTGAAGGAATGAAATTAATAATTTATTTTTCTATGGAGGTATAGAAGTAAAACTGACTTACAAACTCACGTCTGTATAATCCGCGAAGCGGATTATACAAAGTTTGTAAATCGCTTTTACTTCTATACCTCCATAGAAAAATAAATTATTAATTTCATGCCTTATAATTTAATTATTTCCATTAATATAAACAAACGTTTTGATGAAATTTGAAATATTTATTGTAAATAAGGAATTTTTAAATTTAGCGCATTGATAGCCACGCCAACCATTCAAAATTAATGGCTTATCATAGAACGTCAACGATATGCGTGGCCAATTATCAAATGACATTTTTTACTTCTATCGAGGTATAAACGAATTCTTTTATATATATATATATATATATATATATATATATATATATATATATATATATATATATATATATATATATATATATATATATATATATATATACGGTTAAATAGGCTTTATACGGCGTTTGCCTCTGAAATTAAATTATTTTGTTATAGATACACAATGTATAATACCTGTATGTCGACCAGGTATACAGGTTCCATGATACGCGGCTTGGCCGTCAGTACAGAAGCAAAGAGACATCTTCTGGTTGCTGGGATGACTTGTGCCCCTTTTCTATGCGCGGGGTCGGAATGAACCCAAATATCTTCTAAATTGAATCTCACACCGCGCATGCCTTCTTCGCACATCACGCCCTCTTGTGTCGCCCACTGGAAACCAGTTACAACGGTATCTTTGATTTCTTGCAGATACTGACAGGATTTTGTGACGTCAATCAGCATATTGGGACCAGAGGAGTTTGGACCAAAACACCAGATTTTTCTTGCTTCCTGTTTGTCGAAATTGTAATTATCCGCGAAATATTGAGCTCGCTCTTTGACATCCTGGGTACTAGTGACTTTACCCTGAAAATCAAATGTCATGATGAAAGATATTGAAAGTTTAAGCCACACCGATAGTATTTTATCTTTATGGCGGTGACACATACCTCAAGTTATGCGATAGATGAATATATTACATCTTTCACATTGGCCCTCAGGTTTTAACTGTTCATCAAAGAAAAAAGTAAAAAGAAAAATAAAAAAGAAACAATGAAATATGAGATTACTTGCTATTTGACCATGTCACTAACAACAACTTATACACACTGGTAGATTATCCCACTTGCTGGGATTCGAAGCTAAGAGAGACTGTTTGCAGTGAGTTTCAGTGCAATTTAATAGCACACTCGACCACTGAGGACCCGGTGATACATGCAGACCTGCGTGGCTGTATCCTGTTTACAAATGAGTTACTTATATTACACGTGTTATTGTAATAAAACCTGAAATTCGGCCTAACGTCATCACTTTGTAGTATTTTACTATTGTAGGTAACTAGATAAGCCTTACATTGTCTATGTCGTTTGGTAAATTGTCTGGGAGAGGTTCAGCAGTTGTCCAAATCCGGAACAGTTTATTGCCCGATTTAGAGAGGCACTGGATATCCGATTTGTCGGAAACGGTCTCTTTGTAACTAACAATTGGATCAAATCTCTGAAAGAAAGAGTATCTTTTTATGTTATAACTGAAAAAAGTTTTACAGTCTGTTGGCGAGTTTTCATTATCTATCTATCTATCTATCTATCTATCTCAGGGGCAGGCTTCTAGAGTAGTGGCTAAGTGCTTGGTTTGCGACGCCGACGATCCGGGTTTGATTCCCGCGTTGCGCCACTATGTTTAAAAGGTTGGTTACCTTCTGCTTCCATGTCACGATATAACTGAAGTAATGTAGAAAGTGATGTAAAATCCCAATCAACCAACTCTCTCTCTCTCTCTCTCTCTCTCTCTCTCTCACACACACACACACACACACACACACACACACACACACACACACACACACACACACACACACACACATACACACACACACACACACACTCTCTCTCTCTCTCTCTCTCTGAATGACTTTTATATCAAATGAAAATACATAGAGTAGATTTACCTTGATGGGAATTCGAGCATGGTCTTCCTCTAGATCTTTCAGACATATGTCCAAATGTAATTCCCCGGCACCGGCTACGATATGCTGACCCGAGTCATAAGTGCACTAGAAAAACAAAAATACCATAATCATGTACAGTACTGGTGGAGGTTAAAATTTCTGTTATCTTATCGTCACATATATTTTGTCACATATGCAGTATTTTCTTACCTGGACCATGGGATCAGATTTGGCTAACCGTTGTAAACCTTCCACAAGCTTGGGTAAATCAGCTGGTTTTACGACATCTACCGCTACTCTCACAACAGGGCTAACAGAAAACTTCATGACCTTCAGATTGTGTGCATTTTCATAAGTTGTGATGGTGCCTGATTTGACAAGATATTTGTCGACGCCTGTGAGGGCAACAACATTGCCTGCAGGCACTGTATTGATCTGGGCGACAGACCCACCCATTAGCACCACTGCCCGTGGCAGACTCATCTGATAAAGGTCTGTGGAATGTCCTGGCTCGTATTGTGGTCCCATTATTCTAACTTTCATACCGGACGTTACAGTTCCGGAAAATACTCTTCCGAAAGCAAAAAATCGTCCTTTGTCTGTCGATGGTACCATTTTTGAGATATATATCATTAAAGGGCTTTCGGGGTCACAGTTCTTCATTCCTGAAAACAACGAAATATTTCATTCTTTTAAGATATTATAAAATGTGTGTCCCATCAGCGAAACAATACGGAATATTTCTTTTTTGAAATCAATGAATACTAGGTATAAGAGAAAAAGTTCATTACCAATGGCTGCTTCGTCGTCCATAGGTCCCTCGTAAAGGAGTTCAGTCCTGTATCGTTGCGCTTGCAGTGGCGAAGGTAAATGTACAAGTATCATTTCCAACATAGCATCTCCCACTGGTAACCACCTTGTCATGACAGTCCGTGTTAGTAATTTTCCTCCCAACTCTTTCTCGTCTGCTGAGAACTGCAGACCCAGCTTTTCCGTCATTTTGAATATTTCTTTTTTGTTCTGGTCTCGCAAGGCATGCAACATCTGGAATTTCATAAATACTATATACAGTTTTACATAAACAATTGTAGTCGAAACAAAGTAATATCAACATTCGTAATGCAATCAAAGACATGAATCAACGAAAATTTTATAGAAAATAATGTGATTTACTAACTGCTAATTAGAAAGTTTTTACTAATTTGATGCATTTGGTAATGTATGTATTGTTCAGATTAGGCATGAAGCCGAGCAACTTAATAACTGTCAGCTACAAACTTTTTAGGGGTCAAAACTATCTGTGACCCTGTTCCATCGGACTTTCAAAAACATCATACATACATCCAGCGTGACTATTATTCCATCTAGATTTGAACGCGCAACTTACTAATTGCCGATTCTGCCACATTTAGTCGAAAAAAAAAATGTGCAAGTTCAAAACAAAAACGTTTGTCATTTTTCAAACATTTGTCAGCAATACGGTACCTTGTATAGAGGCTCCAAGACAAATTTGTTGAATCCCCTGACGTAACCGTCCCCTCCTGTCGTATTCCATTTCTTCAGCTGGGAGTTGTAGAAGTGATTGCCCCATAATCTTTTCAATATTTTGTCTTCGTCTATGTTCATCTTGGCAGAATAGAATCGCGCAAACGTGTTCAAGTTAAACCCCCATCGATGTAATCCGGACCCAAACGCAACGTTCCCAATGGATGGATTCAACTGTTGATGTAAGTTCAAATGATCATTAAATTAGTGTTATGGTAAATGGCAGTAGAAAAATTTTCATATTTCGCTTCTTTTAATGATAATTTCATATGATGATGATGATGATGATGATGATGATCATCATCATCATCATCACCATCATCACCATCATCATCATCATCATCATCATTATTTACGTTATATAATTTATAATTTTCAATATTTATTTTATGTTATTTAGCTTTTATTTTAATTGCCTGCTAATGGAAGGTTGGTAACTCACTATTGAGAATTTGGTTGCTTGTTGATGAAGGCTAACAGAGTTATCTCGCTTTATGGATACACGCTTTTACCATTATCATTTTCAATATTTTGAGTATGGCACAGTTATCATATTTAATGAAATTCTCCTTTTTAGTTTGTAATTAATGATACGGAATATTTTAAATCGATAACAAAATCATTAATCATGACTTTCAAAAACTATAAATGGATCTCAGAAAATCCAAATTGTGAAATATTTCAGTATACACAATGTTTATTAGTATATATTAAAGTGCCACTTCAACCTAATTTTCAAAATCTAATAGTTTCCACTCAATTGGTGCATGCTCATACAATAAATAATTGCCGAAACCGGAAGTTCTTTTGATTTCAGAAAGTAATTTACTGGAGAAAACAACAACCCTCATCCCTCCAACCAAAACCAAAGAAAAAAAAAAAAAGAAAAAAACCATCAAAAACAAAACAAAACAAAACAAAAAAACCCCCCATAAAAACGAACAAACAAAAACCAAACCAACAAGCTCTACAAACCTCAATATCTGTAAGTGATTCGTCGCAGTAGGTTGACAAAATGACGTTGACGTCATTGATGACGGAATAGAGCTTCTGGTATAACTCTTCGTGGTCAAGCTGAATCTCAAACACACATCGGTCAAGTTTGTTGATCATCAGAACTGGCTTGATTCTTTCAGCAAGAGCTTGTCTCAGTACCGTTTCTGTTTGTACGCACACTCCTGTGATATATGTTCGAGTATTTATAGTTGGTTGTCATAATTATTATTGTCCAGTTAACGTGAAATTAAAGCTTATCTGTGTCTGCATTCATTATTAATGTTATAAATAGTTGTTTTAGTCCATAATAAGTTCTCAGACATTTCCAATCATTTCGTTAAAACATGTAAAATACTACCTTATTGGACTTTGCCCCGAAATATTTGCATCAAGAATTTTTCATTTTTAAACAAATATATTTGGTAATATCCTAAATACTTTCAATCTTTGTAACATCGAAACATTATATTTATGATACATGTAAGAAATGTTTACTGACCACTGATGCTGTCCACTACAACAAGAGCACCGTCCGTTACTCTCAGTGCCGCTGTCACCTCGGAGGAGAAATCCACATGTCCAGGAGAGTCGATTAGATTGACAATGAAGGATCCCTCCTCTTCTTTCTGGCTACGCGCCTTGAGTGGCCGAAGAATGGCTGGATCTACCTCAAAGTGCAAGGAAATAGCTCTGAAAAAATAGAATTGATTGATTGATTGATTGATTGATTGTGAAGTATCTTTTACTTGCCACCCCTACCGCGACACATGACTTCGGTTTCCACTGTCTCATTCGCAAAAGACTGGACACCGGTGTTCTCACGGCTGAAGTCGAACCCGTGACCTCTCGGTCACGAGCCAAGCACTTCATTCACTGAGCTACACAAGTTCCTAAGACTGATGATGATGATGATGATGATGATGATGATGATGATGATGATGATGATGATGATGATTTCACATAAATGTAACTCAACTGCATAATACACGGAAAAGACCAAAGCAAAGATAAAATAGAAACAGCTGAAGCAGTTGGCATCTTTAACATGCCAACCTTCACCGTGATATGGTAACTCGCATTTTACTATATTTGCTACATGTAAAAGGCATGATGCATTGTATTGGCCCCTCACTGATGGATCTCGAACCCGGGACCTCTTGTCCACAAAACAAGAACGCCACAGACTGAACTACATGTATGTCGGGTCCATGATTGATTCTATGTAAAGCAGGTGAAATCAGTACCATATATATCCGCTATCGTTTTCCACTTACAACAAATCTACCATTGCACTTGGAATTAAGTGCCATCAACAAATTGTTTCATTTACATTATACTTCAGGACAACTTCAAAACTATTTCAAGACGACTTCAAAACCAATGTCATGTTGCAATTTTTGAATTTACTGGAGGGGGAGGGGGGTGGGGTTGGTAAATACAAAAATTAGAATATGACATTCTAATTTTTGTATTCCCCCCCCAAGTAAATTCAAAAATTAGAACATGACACTAATACCTTATTAAGAAATAATAAAAGATAAAAATCGCTGGCAATACTAACGTCGATTTGATAGTTATCCCTTTCAGTTGTTCATCTTTCCTTGTGTCCATAGATAACTTATCCCCAGCCTGTTCAAGAGAAATAACTCCTGCCCTGGCCAGGAGTGAATCGGTCAACGTCGTTTTGCCATGGTCGACATGAGCGATCACAGAAATGTTCCTGATCTGTTGACGACGCATCATCGTCTCCTGTAACTGTTCTTCGGTGAACTTCACCTAACAGATAATTAGATTATGTGTGTTACAACAAAGGAAAGATGACAAGAAATGAGACTTTATCAAATTACTATTGTGATTTTAATTAACAGAACAAATTAATTCATCGATTTATTTATTACGTCTGTTCTGTTATTTTGTTTTCTTTCAGTTTCATTTATAAATCAATTGAATGAATTTCGCTTTACATCACTTCACGTATATGGTGACGACATCTGCCTAATGCATTGTATAGAAATTTAGATCATATACCTAATACTGAATTTGCCCTGAGAACACTAGCTGTTTTACTACTGTGTGGAACAAGCATCGGTGGTATATATATATATATATATATATATATATATATATATATATATATATATATATATATATATATATATATATATATATATATATATATATATATATATATATTCTATTAATGCCTTATCTGAAAGTCAGGACATTGGTGTGCCCATGACGGGAGTCGAACCCAGGACCCTTAGACAACCTGGCTACCTTGAAATAGTTTTCCCCATATTCTTCTTCCAATTTCCTATATGTCATCTAAGTATTGCAGTAGGATCTGAAATGAATTTTCATTTCTTATGGTATTTATAAGACAAGCTGTTTTATATAAAACACACAGCGAGATTCATAAATACCGTATGAAATGAAAATTCATTTCAGATTCTTTTTATCACATGTTTACACTCAGTTTAAAAGTGTTTATTTCATCAAACACCGGCTTGACTAAATTCTTTTCCACGCTATGACGTCACCTTTGTCATAAATTAATCTATATGCAGCAAAACATGTGATAAATATATATATTCAGCGATAAATGCAGCTGAATAAAAAATAAATCATTCTACGTTTAAATGTAACTACTGATTTTTTTTTCTATTACGAAAATATATATTTGAGTCTGGATCTATTGATAAAATCTTACAATCTTACCATGATATTTCTTTTTCCTCCGACTCGAAGCGCTAACTGCAATGCCACTAAGGGCTAAATTCAAGGATGCAACCTTATTCTTCGGTTGTTCACATTTTAGTGATAGTTTCATAGTTTACTAAATTGCTTTTATAGTAGCGTCAAGTTGAATGGCGCAATACTAGGACTTCGCGGAATTCCTGATTTCGTTGTGTGGTGAAATATCCGGAAGTCCTGGGTTTAATACCGTTATAGATTTGAAGATTATTTTTGGCATAGTTTGTCGTGGAAGCGTGAGCGTGAAACAAAGCACTAGTCCAGGTTAATAGTTACATTTAAACATAATTACTGTTATGTAGATATATTTACATATAATGGATTTAAATCGTTGAGTTTATTGCAATGCGACCATCTTGTTCAAAACAAATGACCAAGCCGCAGTTTGTGGCACAGGCACCGGTCAGGCACAGTTGTGACAAGTTATGTAATGACCACACCCCCTCGGCCTTCCCCCTCATACCCCAATAGCATATGTCTTGGGAATACGAGTGGGAATGGGATGTGATTATTAACCAAGTGCCTATTCACTAAATGTCAAAAGACTTACCGAATGATCTATCAGTTGACATGCTAATAGTACTGTATAGTTTTAATACAGTAGTCAGTACAGTAGACTGTCACAGCCTAGGGCAGAGGAGGCGGGCTGCAAAAATGTTGCAATGCAAAAAAAAAAAATATCCTTGCGAGGTACTGATGCATCTTGGATAAGAGGTGGTAGCATTGAAAAAAGGCAAAAATCTTGTGATTAATAAATTTTGTATGATTCAGAAAACCCTCTTTCCCCATTATCCCCAACCTTATATATTGACCCACACATAATTGAATCATGTCCTCTGTTTGCCCCTACATGGACTTAACATATATTTAAAAAGGGTATGTTCCTCAGAACTTGATCTGATGCTCTGGCAAATACATTCAATTTGAATAAAAGCAGCAATGATCAAATCTCAGTATGCATCTATAAAACGTTACGTAAAGCAAGATGAGACTATTTTTGAGAAGGATTGATACTTTTAGTTAAGGTTTTGTGCAGCATTGATAACCCATATTGCATTTTCATGAAAATTTTCTAGAAACTCTTTTAAGGTTTATCAAAACTTAAAGACATTAAAGTTTAATTCCCTAATTTGACTTATCAGAGAATTTTATCAATTTAAACTTTCAGACTCTTCTCTTTGAATAGGAAACTTTGAAAGTTTTGAGTGTACGAACATGACATCACTAAAGTTAATTTACTTTCCTGTCAAAGGTATGTATCAATTTTTGCATTACCTAAATTTGTTTCTCCTGCAACTCAGCATCAAAGTTAGAATCTCTTAGTCTGTATCTGTTTATCTTTCTAATCGTATTTACACTTTTATGTCTATTCATGTCTTGTCATAAATGATATATAACTTTAGTATTCATTTTTTTATACCTATAACATGCTAAGTGTCATAGAACTGTTACATAAATTGTACCCATTTATTATTGTAGATGCATCTGAAAGATGGTTTGAGGTAAAATAGGTGAATCATTTAAGCACTAAATCCCTTAAGGGAAAAAAAGTTTTATCCAATCAATGATTTCAAACATACATACATAAGGAAAATCATCATACAGTACAGTCTGGGTGGAACTTAATATGCCCACTGGTCACAGTGGGCATTTTTAGAGTGGGCATTAAAAATGTCCACTGGACACGGTGAACATTCTTGTAAGAGCCAGTTAGAATTAACATACAGGTAAGTGGACAGCTTGATAGCTCAGGTAAATGTTAACACCCAATGCCCACTGAAATTTTCAGGTGGACTGCCCACTGTGGACAGTGGGCATTCAAAGTTCCACCCGAAGTGTACTGTATATCAAATCACAGCACATTATTTTAAACATGTGAATTAAATTCAAATACTTGTATATGTACCCTGTTTGAAGTGAATTTTTTCAATATATATTATTGTTTCCAGGTAACAATGTAGACTTAAGTACTGTAATGAATCTTTAAAATTTTTTATACTTTTTTGTTTATAAAGTGAGAAGTCATTGAGAAGTATTCTTACTTGTTGTACATCACAGCAGTGTTTGCAAAACTCACCAGATCGACACAAATATGTGGTGAAATTTTGATAGGTCTGGTAAAAGTTTTGCTATTATTTCATTGAAGTATGAGACTTTACTAGACAGATGTCCTGTAAAGCAGAAGTAAGTTTCGCACACTGACATCACACCAAGATTATGCTACTTATTATGGTGACGGCATCTGCCTGATGCATCACACAGTTAAGACCTGTAATGGAACAGACCCTTCACAGCAGTGAGGGATCTTTTATGTACCACAATCATTGTTACATTGGACCAAGGTTTGTACTTTCTGATCATATAGACAGAGCTTCCTACGAGCCCCTAGTGAGACTCGAACCCTTTGGTCATAAGGCAAGCATGCCAACCAGACTCCATTTCATGATACATGTAACCTTGAAAATTAAATAATGATAATGCTGAACAGACTGGAATGTATCACTTGTTTCTTCTTTTCTCCATTTATTCACTATAATTATACTTTTTCTTTACACTTGCCAAGGCTTCTGTTGTTTGATTTGCAGAAATAAGAATTTCAAGAATTATGACTTGTCATGCTCCATATTTGGTACATGAGAGTGTTGCCTGTGAATCAAAACCACATATAAGGATAATTTTGATCATCATCAGTCTCTCTTTCTTTCCGTTCATTTGCCTGTCTTCATTTGTCTGTCCGATAGTCACACTTAAGAAAAATTGAAGGCAGATGACACTCGTTCCTACAAACTCTTTAACTTTGATAAAAAGAGCTTCACTACATTATACTAGAGTTTACTTTAAAGCTGCATGAACTTAAAGGAAATTTTAATTTCATTGAATTCTATAGTTCAGGAATGTGTTTTGTTGTGTGTATTGCTTATGTTTATAAAGTGTTAAACATATAGTACATTTATGTAACAAAGAAGTTCAGTAGAAATCTTTCAGTTATGCAACTTTTAAATAAACTTCCCTTGGATGATTGGTCTTTACTTTAAAGAGGAATCCCTTTAGTATTGTCATTTGTTGTCAATATTTATTTTAGTATCATTTATCCATCACAAATTTGTAATAAAAAATCATTGTTGGAATGATACCAATGTAAGGATTTTTCCAATGGAAGTTTTATATATATATATATATATATATATATATATATATATATATATCTGTTGTATTAAAAATTCTTGTTTTTTTAATAGAATGTAGATGCTTTAAAAAGGAATGTCTCTTATATTAATTTACATACATACATCATACATACATTTTACTTTGAACACTTTGAACCAGTATTGACACTCACTACTAACAATTAATGATCGAAGGTAAGTCATAAAGTTTGTTGATAATATGATTTATACATGTATATATACAATGTTTAGTACATTTTGCAACACTCACAAAATTGCAATGACCTTGACCAATATTGTACTTCTGTGGGCAAAATTTCAAATGCAATCATACTATGCATAGAAATACTGCATGAAATAAGATAAAACTATATCGAAAGAAGTGTCTACACCTATTCTTTTCCATCAAAATTACACCTTTTATGGAATAAGCAGGTATTTAAATCAAGAAGTATCAAGGGTAGCTAGTATACATGGCATTGTCAACTTTCAAACATCATAAAACTGAAAAATTCATGGTATCCTACAGGACGTGGAGAGTCCATCAGAACAATACTGATAGACAACAATACTGCCTATGAAGAGGTTACTGTTAAAACAAGGGAGGAGTGGATAGGAGAATGGAAAACAAAAATGGTGAGATCACATGCAATGTATTACCTACTATTCATAGAGATCCTATTCAACAAGGCCAGAGTAAAGGGCTATTCACTGGTTGTTGGTTTTTTCATATATCTGCATGTCCATTTGCCTGTATGAAAAGTATTTTAAATCCAGTATCTTGTATACAGAAATTAAATATTCATGGAGATCATTTCATTTGAATGAAGTTCATAAGTTTGAATTTTGATTTAATGAAAAGTATGCAAGGCATAAAATAAAAGAATTGCTGATAATTATCAACCAGACTGCACCCTGGATACAGCTTTAGTGTTTCTCAAACACTTATAAGATACCCCTTCTTATACCCCCTGCAACAAAGGTGCAGAGAGGTATGGCAAGGAAAAAGAAAGACATCTGACTTAGCTGTAGGGCAGAAGTCACAAAGGAGATGTACAATAAAACAGGATATCTGTCTTCTTGGGACTTAAAAGTTTTCCAACCTTCTTCCACACTTCCATTAAGATATTGGACTCATATTGGACTTTATTACCAATAGATAAAGACCAAGTTTGACTTTTGTTGCGATTGACTGACTATTCTCTGAGTTATAGCTCCTCAAATGTGACTAGCAGGTTTAATAGTCCTCCTGTGCAGACAGATAAAGACCAAGTTTGACTTTTGTTGCGATTGACTGACTATTCCCTGAGTTATAGGTCCTCAAATGTGACTAACAGGTTTAATAGTCCTCCTGTGCAGACAGTTCCAGTGTGTTCCCATTCAAACATCTATCATATTATACTGTGCAACATTTCTTGATAAAAAGGAATTTTTAAGAAACAGCTGTTTATAGGGATCTCATATTTTACATAAAAGACTGAAAAATAAATGACATTATTTAATTGTCGAATGGAAGGGTAGTCGTGCCTGTAAATACAAGCTTATAGTGAAAAGTTGTTTGGTATATATTTTGATCAATAGATGAAAAAAACCCATGGTTTTAAGGATAGGTACTTTAAAAATCATTTACTGTCTGATTAAAATAAATTCCATTTAGAGAATGGTAAACTATGACTCGCATAATGCATGTATATTGGGTGGGTACTTTCATGACAAAATGAATTAATCAAGAAAGTAGCGTTGAGCGACCAACACATTTTTATGCTGTAAGACTTGTCTATGTCTTCTATAGTTTGCATAAACAAACAGATGTTATGTAGAGGTATATTGTTCATGCTTTTTAAAATAGATGAATCCTCAGCTGTATATGTAATAAAGACAGATATGTATACATACATCTTGTATTTCTTAAGTATTTTACATCTGCAAGTTCTATTGTGGCGTACATATTATTTAATTAATCCTTTAAATCGAAAATATTAAGGTACTTATTGTATGACGGTATTATTCAGGATATTGTTATATCAGGAAAGATAACTCTATATTGCACAACTAATTATTGGGTCACCTGCAATATAACTTGTATCAACATATTAGAATCAGTTTTGTAGGAGTCATACTTGGAAAATGGATATCAGGGGTGACACATGAGCCTTTTAACTCTCTAGTGTTGATTTTAGGTAAGAGTTCCCTTGATGTATGTTTTTCTTGTTTCTATTTTAAGCCATTTGGACAAATACCTTGCCTTTATGATGGGGACTTTATGCTTACGCAGTCTTGTGCTATTTTGAGATATCTGGGAAGAAAATTCAGTAAGTATATCAAATAAAGTATTTCGAATTACTAAGTGAAAATAAGAATGATTAAAAAAGGAATTAACATTTTCTTTTGTTGATTTTGTTGAAAGTGTTTTAGGTTGCCTGTGAAGTAGCTACATATGAATAGAGTCACTTGCTCCAGTGTCTATCCCTCCCTCTGTCAATTTTCCATCTGTTTGTTTGACAGGAATCACATCTTTTGTAAAATGGATTACAGACAACACATATATTCTTATTTCAAAAGGTCATTGTTGCAAATGCTTCAGCAGATCTGTCGTCTTTTCTCTGGTGTAGGCAGTATAAAAATAATCACTTGGATCTCCATAACGTTGGGAATCATGTTGTATCAATAGGTTTTAAGGATTAAGGTTTTTTCATCATAATACATTCACTCATTTTGTTGTCAAGAGACAGGTGGTCCAGTGGTATTGCGACTTGAGTACTAAATTAAATGTAACAATAAGATTAGGTCTTACCTGTAGACTCAGATTGTTCTAATGTGATTTGTCGTTTTCAGCCTTCATATTTCTCTTTCATGATCAGATGAAACAAAAAAATGAGAGCCATGTGTCATAGTGCATGGTGGCATATTACAGGTACCACATTGCCTAGTGGGGATATGTGCAGGTACCACATTGCCTAGTGGGGATATGTGCTACGGTACATGGTGGCACATTACAGGTACCACATTGCCTAGTGGGGATATGTGCAGGTACCACATTGCCTAGTGGGGATATGTGCTACGGTACATGGTGGCACATTGAGGTGCCACATTGCTTAGTGGGAATATGTGTCATAGTACATGGTGGCACATTACAGGTACCACATTGTGTAGTTGGAATATGTGTCATAGTACATGGTGGCACATTACAGATACCAAATTGCTTGGTGGGGATATGTTGCACAGGACAAAATTATGGAGTCATGCTGTAGAGAACACATAAGTGGCACCACATAAGTGAAATAATTCTGAGGTAGCAAAAACAACAAATAATCCTGAAGTAGCATAAATAACAAATAAACAAACTGTTTTGTCATAAATTCTATCATTATAAAATTAATTCTACAACACTAGTTATTTACATTCACAAAACTAGATTCATTTACTTTCTTTGTTTCTGATTTACAGAAATGTATGGCAGTGATGATAAGGAGGCTTCATTAATAGATATGCTGAATGACCATGTAGAGGAGATTCGTGGAAAATATGTCACCATGATCTATCAGAATTACGTAAGCTCTACAGAAAGTTATCACAAAGTACTGCAAGCAGCTTTAGAGTAGCAGGTTAAATCCATTATGGTACTTCTGGAATGGCATTTCACTTTTTCCTTTTACTCCTGGGAGATGTTAATGAACAGATTCACCAGACACATCTTCATAGACCTTTTGCTTAAGTTATGATATTTCAAAAGGTGTTCCTACATGTTATAACATATCTGAGAGGACTGGATGAGTAGGCCAAATTGCTGTACTGAGTTTCACTGTAGCATCTCATATTTGTCAGTTCTGGATTTGAGTTGGACAGTGAGGTAGGGATAGCACACATTGGAAAATCTACCAGTACACCTCAGACCACATCAAGCAAACAGTGGGGTTAGTGAGAGGATTTTTTTTTAATTTGTTGTGTTTTTGAGGACCCGAAATTTAGCCCTCCATCAAAGCTTGTACACTTAAGCACCATTGTTAGAGAGATATTTAATCCAATTGTTTTTCTTTGTGTGGTTTTTTTTTTCAAAACAATGGGGGGAATGTTTTGTGCCAGTGTGGCCAAGTTCATTGCAGACATATGCTTAGTTTGGAATGGGACACACAAAAAATATGCATTAACATTTTATCACAAGAATTTAAAGAAATCAAAATAGTCTTAAGAGGAGAGGAAAAAGATGAGGGACACTTGAGAACCTGGAAAAGGTGAGGAATATCTGGAAAAAGGTGAGAGACACTGGAGTATCTGGAAAAAAGTGAAGGACACTGGTGTATCTGGTAACCATCATCAACATTCTTTATGCCATATCCAGATTATGAAATATTTTCAAAGACCTATTTTACCAACTAGTTTGTGTGCCAATAATATGATAAAATGTTCTAATACTATGTTGTAAGAGGACACCCATTGTTGTTGAATTATAATATGCATACTGTAGAAATGAAATGTGTAGTGAAAAATTTAAGAGATTAATTAAAATTCTCTGTTTGTATATTTAGGATGCTGGAAAAGAACCATTCATCAAGGAGTTGCCAGAAAAATTACAACCTCTAGAGGTAAATTGGTTTTTGAATAAAAAATTTTGGGGAATATTGTTTTTTTTTTTTCATATTTAAAAATTTATGTTTTTTAAATGACCAGGTAATTGTAACATTTGATATTCTCAGCATTTTCATTTAATGAAATGTTAAAGCCATCTTCAAAGGACTGGTAAGAGAAAACTTTATTTAAAACATTGGTGATTTTGCGTATAGCCTGCAGAGCACTGTGCCATTTATCTGTCTGTCACACATTTGTTCCAGTTATCTTCACAGCTAACCTATATATACCAAGGAACACTACAGTCTTATTTCACACAATACACAGAGGCAAAATTAAAACTCCTTAAAGGCAGTTCATTCATTCATGTATATAATTTAATTTGTCATTTAAAGGATTTAAACTCTGTTGAGGTTAGATTTATGTGCTGCAGTTAGTTTGTTTACATTTTTCAATGACAGATTTACCAACTGAACTAAAAGCAAACAATAGACCCTTTCATGTTAACCGCAGGAATGATGTTTTGTGTTGCAAAATCATCATTGTTCCCACAAAATGATGTAAGACACAATCAATACTATGTTATGGCGTCAAAAACTTTAAGGGAAATGTAAAAATTTACCGCTCAAAACACAAGTCTCACAGTTAACGTGAAAGGGTTCATTTGTTGAAAAAGAGAATCAGATAGTTTAATATTTGGTTTACAGCATCTGCTCTGGAAGCCCAGTTTTCGGATCTCACCTTTTGCTTTTTTTTTTTAAAGGAGTCATTCTACTTGGAACCTTGCAACATTCTACCCTTTGTAATTTATAACACCATATTTAGAAATCAGAGGACTAGATTTTTCTCAGTTGATTTATCATCTTAAGCCTTCATATCTTCCCTTGGAATAAGACTGTATAGACCAAGGTCCCCTGTGTTACAGTATACATTTGGGAAGGTCTGTGTCACTAAATAAAATGTTAAGCGATTTGCCAAACAGGTGCAGCCACCATGTAAGTGCATTACCTAAATGGCCTAAAACAGTAACAAAATAAAAACAGAAAATTGACATGGGAATCTTCCTCCCCCAGTCTTTGTGAAATCCCTCTTCTCTTTTTGAACCAACATGTACTTTATAAATGTGTGAGATGTCTCAAAGTCTTTGTTAGGGAACTAGATATGTGAAATTGGTCTTGTCCTTTAAAGAAAATAAAGAGTGGGCCTGGATATCATGAGACATTGTTGCTGGACCATTTTTGTGGTGTTTACTTTTCCATGTAGAAAAGTGCCTAAATGAAGGAATTAATTTCCTTGTTTGTAGCACAGTTTTTCAAGCAGAAAGCAAAGATTGAGTGTACAATGCACACAATGCTCTAACTGACTGAACATTACTTCAAGAATAATGAGTCTCGTGTGTTTACTCTATAATGAAATAATAAAAATGTATGCACTTCATTTTTAAATTACTTAATGTAATATCAGTCTCATGAGTACAGAAGCCAGTTTAAGTATAAGATTGATTCTATATATTAAATTTTCCTTCGCACTATTATAAAATATTGGGCTATGCTTATTGTGACACTGAACTTTGGCTTTTACCATCTTATCCGAAACACAGGACATCAGTGCCCACAGTGGGAGTCTAATCCAAGATCTCTTGATCATAACCCGAGCACCTCATCCACTCAGCCATTCCAGCTTCTTTTAGTTTTTGACAACTAAGAAAAATCCATTGATGCAGAGTGAAATAGTCTGTTGCCATTATTTTTTTTTCTTTTGTATTCCCTTTGAAAATTTTGGGGGTGTAGAGTTTGATCATACTTTTCACAATTGTCACTTGGGACATGGGTTTTCAGACTAAGGTCATTCAAGATCATATAAACTTCATTTAAATGTTAATTGTAACTTAGTATATTGTTTTCAAAGGTCACTCAGATCATTTTTAAAAGGTTAAGGTCACTCAGCAGCTAGGACTTGAAATATGAGCAAAGCTTATATATTGGCAAATATTCACTAATATAATTATATTAATACTCCATATCCAGGATGCATGCAACTCTGTCCTCTGTCTATCTCTCCGTACATTTGATTTCATATATTACAGACTATCAAAATTGGATCATACTTCACACAATTGTTACTCAGAATATGGGCTTTGAGACAAAGGTCACTCAAGATCATTTTTGAAAGGTCAAGATTACTCAAAAAATAGAAATTAAAACACAGAAAAAAGGCCTATATTTTAGTGAATTTTCAACAGGCAATAATCAAACTTCATTTAAATGTTAATTGTCCTTAAGTATATTGTTTTCAAAGGTCACTCAGATCATTTTTAAAGGTTAAGGTCACTCAGCAGCTAGGACTTGAAATATGAAAAGGTTCATTTATTGGTTGTCACCGGTGAGTGTTTATATCTCATAGCAGTGATGCATGCAGCACCAACTTTTTATGCTTCCTGATAAATTTTGGAGCATTAAGGTTTTCCTATATGATACAGTCGCCCAGTAGTTTGGTGCAGTTCAGGGACCATTCATCAGTTTATTTATTTCCTTGCTTTTTGTATGGGGAAGGGATGGGAGAATATATGTGTTGCTAGTGTTAGCTGAATACAGGTCTTTAAATATAATAATATATTACAATAGATGTTTTTCCCATTTCACATGATGTAATGGGCCTTACGCCAGACAGGCTTTGCCAGGATTTTCATTATAACACTAAGGCTGGCATAGTGACGTCAGAGTAAAATGACACAAATTTTTCCAGCAAATTTTCGCATGTCTGGCATGGAATGAAATATGAGATCAATGGGGAAAAGGCCTATTACATGTACGCATGTTTGAACTTGTAATACATATTATACTAGCATGACATACAAGGAATAAATTCAGCTTTCGAGGGTTTTCTTCTTTTCATTTCAGAATTTGATAACAGAAAATGGCTATATGACCAGTGATAAGGTAACTTTTCATTTGTATGTTGATAATTACTTACTACCGGTACTCACCAGACCCAAAACAATAGAAACTGGTTTTGCTCAACCCAATATTATTGCTGTGGCAGCCATATGGAAACTCATAAATAATTTTATTGTAATTTTATTTCTATAGTATTGTTTTGTTTTTTTTTTTTTTTTTCATTTACTAACTTTTTACATCACAAAAACATCCTAAGAATATATGTAAAAAAATGAAAACATAACACATAAAACATCATTGATTTAAAGTTATGGAAAAAGAAATGTGGTACAGATGTAGTCATAGTGAAAAAATGCTACAATAGAAGATGTAAATTTGATAAATTTACAAGAAATAATGCAAGATATGATAAAAAGAGGAGTAAAAAATGTATGGAAAAATATTTTCAAAATATGTTTATTATTTTCTATGACTGCATTTATAGTTATAATGTATCTTTCTCCCCTATAGATGTCTTGGGCCGACTACAATCTGTTTGATCTGTTGACCATACTAGTGGTCCTGTCACCATCGTGTCTCGATACATTTCCCAAGCTGAAAGCTTACCATGCACGTGTCCTCTCAAGGCCTGGAGTGCAGAAAAGGCAACAAACAGACGAGTACAAAAATATGCCAATAAATGGGAATGGTAAACAATAAATCCACAGCAAAGATTCCTGAGTCTCATGAAATGAATTATTCAATGTATCTCAAAATATAATCAGACTTTATAATTGTGATCTCCATTATTTAAACCATGTATATCAGAGACGTAGACTACTGAATGTCTCTGTGTATATGATGTCTTTTCTGGACTTTGATCCATGGCAATCAAGTATGATTAACTGAAGATGAATCAATGTATGCAGACTTTATAATTATGCCGTAAATGTCTTTACGTAGATAGTTTTAGTTATACTATAGTATTACATTAAGAGAAGTATTCCTAATGTGATTGTTATTTTTGTCCTACATATTTCATCCTTGTTGGGTTGACCTTACCCAAGTTTTCGTGTTAGAAAACTTTGAAAGACGTAGTTTGTGAGTGTATTTTAATAGCTTGATTTAAATGTTTTTCTTCAATGCATGTTTCAGTCATAAAACTACACAATGTTGTTGTGAACCAGAAGTTGTGCATAAACTCCATACAGATCCATACCCAAATCTTATATGTATTTGGCATACATGGACAAAGAAAGTTGTTTATTAACATTGATCTGAGATCATTCCTTTATGTTAATTTCGACTTTCATGGGATATTCTCTTCAGCATATTTAGATGTGAATAACTAGTCATTTATCCTCCAAAGGGAAGTCGTTTCCAACAAATAAATAAAGTTACACTCAAATGCCACAAATTTTCGGGCACATGCCCTTTATCAAGTGGATAATAGAAAATATTGTATTAATTAATATCTATTATTCACTTGATAAAGGGCATGTGCCCAAAAATTTGTGGCATATGAGTGTAACTTTATATATTTAGATGTGTTTTTGTGTAGGGAATAGAAAAGAACTAATGCTAGAGGCAATCTTTGATTAATGTGATGATTAATATGGTAATTATCTAAATATCAACAACATAAAAGTAAAGAAAATAAATTTGAGATGTGTTTTTGTTTGTGTCACTTTTAATATAGTGGATTCTTAACAACTCAAACGCTGTTAACCATAAATTCCTGTTAACTCCTTATTTTAAAAGATTGATCAAACATTTATATTTAATCCAAAATATATTCCCTACTCAAAGTCTGCAAACTATTTTACTAGGACCCTTCATGTTGGACTTATCATTAATGTTTTAGGTCACTCCAGAATTATTTCATGTAGATGGCAATGTCACCTGCCTGATGCATTGCATACACCTGAAGTAGTAAAGGATTTGTAACTTTTAACATGCCACCATGATATGGGACCTCGGGGTTTTTTTTATTCATTTTTTTACCGTCTCATCTGAAGACCGGTCATCTGTGTGCCCACTGTGCAATCTGAATCAAAGACATCTCAGTCAAAACCAAGCATGCAACCAAGCTGCACCAGCTTACATGAAAAATAAACAAGAACCCGTCAAGGACGGTATGACCGGATTGCAAATGCTAAATGCAAAATGTTGACGACAGACAGACGGACGGACCGATTTTGCCAATTTATAGACCAGAATTGCTTTGCATTAACATTAACAATACATGTATGCAAGTGGTCACCCTAAAGGCAAAAAACAGTGTGTTCACTGAAGCATAAAGTCAAGGTCAAGGTCACTAAATTTTTGTAATGGTTGGATAGAACATTCAAGTATATACAAACCTAACAACTTTGACATAAGTACCCTTTAGGGTATGAAAGAAACCAAGCTAAATGCAACTAAAAACAAAATGTTGACGCCGTGCGGGTGGACGGACGGACAGACAGTCTGACCGACAGACGGATTTCACCAATTCATATATCAGAATTGCTTTGCAATAACAATATATGTATGCAAGTGGTCACCCTAAAGGCAAAAAACAGTGTGTGTTCACTGAAGCGTAAAGTCAAGGTCAAGGTCACTTAAGTTTTGTATTGGTTGGATAGAACATTCAAGTATCTACAAACCTACCAACTTTGACATAAGTACCCCTTAGGGTATGAAAGAAACCAAGCCAAACGCAAAATGTTGATGCAGTGCGGACAGACGGTTTTCGCCAATTCATTGACCAGAATTGCTTTGCAATCCAGTCAAAAATTCAGCATTGCTAAATGGGTGCATGATTTGCCCACATGATGACATGATTCCCTACCTCAGAGGTCAGACCAAAGTTTAAAACCCAGATGCATAACTTCAGGTTAGACCCTTTCATATACCAAATAATCTGCTTAAGTTATTTAACTTTCACTGATAAGGCCAAAAGAATAAAATATGCATGTTTCCCGTAACCCGCCCGACCCAAATTTTTTACCCAACCGTAAATTTTTTTATTGCACTTCCAGTAGAAAACCGACCTACCGACCCTTTTCAGCATGTTACAGGAGACATGCATATTTTTTTTGTTTGGCCTAAAGGGAAGAAGCACAGATGAGATTTTTTTAACCATGTCTATTTTTCCCTACCCCTTGTTTGAAAGCCAGGTGCACAGAGGCCAGACTAAGGTACACAATTTAAAATCGGACCTTTTCATTTACCGCAAAAACATTTTCACCCATCATGGTTTAGGAAGAAAGGCATGGACAAGATTATGGGGATAGACGGACAAATGACTAGAGTATAGCACGATATGCCCACATTTTAATATGGACAGCAGGGAAAAGGGGGGGAGGGGGGGGGGAGGGCACATAAAAACTAATTTCTGCACATCTTCCCAGATGAAAGAGCCAAGAAATAAAGTTTCATATTAGTTATAGTAAGATGATTTATAAACATATGAACTTATGAACTTTAAACGCGCTAATAACCATATTAAAAATGCTTGGTCTACCGGTATACTAGTATCTCTGTACGTGTATATAGGTGCAGTATTATAAGCCAGATCCAGCCACTTCCAATCCAGCACACTCTTTTAATGCTTATGGAGAAACTCGCCAGGTATCAACTTGATACCTTGTGCCATATAAAAAGTCTTCAGTTTATCGATCAAAGGAACATGTATTCACTGTGCAGTTGGTTAAAATCATTCGAAACACATACTGACAAACAGATGACAAATCTATTGTGCTTTGTAGACATTTTAAAAATCTTATCTTACTTTTACAAAACAGATTGCTTGACTGATTGATTACTGTTTTACGTTACTTCGGGATTATTTCATGTATGGTAATACTAATAGCATCTGCCTGATACATTGCATAGAAATTTATACCTTTGCAACGGATCCACCTGAAGAAGTGAATGGTCTTTTATGTGCCATTCCTACCGTGACATGGGACCTTGGTTTTTACTGTCTCATCCGAAAAAAACGGACACAGGTGTGCCTTAAAGTGGGAGTTGAAGCCGGGACTTCTCGGTCATGGGCTAAGTACCTCATCCACTGAACCAAACCAGATATACCAAGAAAGAACACCAAACTTTGAGCATGCTAAAATGTAAACTACATTTCATTTCATGATCATTATTATAAAACTCCTCAAATTGCAAATAAAAAAATATGAGTAACATAAAGGAAGGACAAAGTCATCGCACGTTACATAAAAAAAAAAAAAAAAAAAAAAGCAGGTGTAACAAAAAAGAAATGATGTTATATAATATCAATACTTTAATTACAGACAGATACAATATAAACAGTTCAGTATGGTTTAACTTTTATGCTGATAAATTCAACATCAGTCATCGTCCTCTACTACCACAGGTGCCAAACGTGCATCTGAAAGGTAAATATGAAATAGGATTGAGTACTTATCAAAGATGGATATTACACATTTATCTCAATGGTTATTACAAAGGCCTTGGTGGTCAAATGGTCAATATTCATAGCATGAAGAGGGACTTTATTGTAATGTCTCGCCTCAAACTGTCCTTATACCAATGGCTAATGCTGAGGATTAGTGGTTTCCTGATTCAGTCATTGGCATGGCAATGTAAAAATGATTAGTGCTGAAGATTTGTGATTTGAACAACATAAATTAATCTTAATAGTGCTTTTAAAAATAAAATTTAAATTTATAACAATTATTCTGGTCTATATATAAGGGACATACTGGCAAAGAGGTTGTTTAAAACACAGGAGCATGTATATGTACTACAATAGCTGTTACACATGGACTTCCAATTTAAGTGTAGTTATATATAAGACAAAATTCAAACTTACTGTTTAAATCCTCAAATTCGAAAAAGATAATGGGGGCTTCCTTAACAATTGGGAGTCTATCTAGAACTGGCCTGATATTACCCCACCATACGAACATTGCTGCACCCAACATTCCATACAGCACTGCAGATTTCATTCTGTAAATAGAAGAATCCTCCAAATCTAACATAATCAATCATCTGTTCTGCATTACTTTATAACATAACAAGAGAAGCACCTACCGTGGCATAATACACCCATCGCTTAGCTTGAAGGGGATCAATTTGAATGAATATAAAATTTTACATTCAATATCTTGAGAAAAACTGATAGAAAAAGTCCATAAAATATGGTGTCGCATGGATAGGATTGATTGGTTGATTGGTGTTTTTACGTAGCTTTCAACAATATTTCAGTTATATCGCCACATGGAAGCAGGAGGTTACCAACCTCTTAAACATAGTGGCGCAACCCGGGAATCGAACCCGGATCGTCAGCGCCGCAAGCCAAGCGCTTAACCACTACACCACGCCTGCCCCTCGCATGGATAGGAGTACTACGGATATTTAAATAATCTTGAAACAAAGGAATATAACTCATATAACAAGGGGCATACCTCAAAGCAATTATATCGAAATGCGAACTGGTACTAGCCCTCATTGATATAAATAAATATGCTGCATAAAGAAATATGGAAAACTGTCAAATCCTTGAAAATTTCTAAGTTCAAGTGGCATAACTCTAATAAATCCAAAGCAATCATACCCAAATGCGAATTGGTGAGTACTGACCTTCATTGATACAAAGTAATAAACCAAGTTTTATTCCAACACCTTTAAAGAATACAGAAAAAAGTCCAGAAAACTGTAAAATCCTTCAAAATCACGAAGTTCAAGAGCCGTAACTGGCAAAACCACAGCAATCATGCCCAAATGCAAACTGGCACTGACTCTATTGATATGAAGTTATATACCAAGTTTTAATCCAAAACCTCTAAAGACTGCAGAAAAAAGTCCGGAACACTAAAATCCTTGAATATTTCTCAGTTCAAGAGCCGTAACTGGCAGAAACAAAGCAATCATACCTAAATGTGATCTAGTACTGACCCTCATTGATATAAAGTTATATACCAAGTTTTAATTCAATACCTTTAAAGACTGCAAAAAAAAGTCCAGAAAACTGTAAAATTTTTGAAAATTTCTAAGTACAAGGGTCGTAACTTGGGCAAAACCACAGCAATCATACCCAAATGCAAACTGGTACTGACCCTCGTTGATATAAAGTTACATGCCAAGTTACAATTCAATACCTTGAAAGACTGCAGAAAAAAGTCAGGAAAACATGACCTTGGAAGGACGCATCGACGAACGGACGACAGACAATGCCATAACATAATGCGCCTCGTCTAACGATGGGCGTATAAAAATGTCTGGTAACAATGATTGTATGATAATCTGAGACCTGGCACTCGTGTTGGTCTATCATCTCTATGTGACCAAAGTGTTAAGATACAGGCACATTTACATGTAAGCATTGAAATCAAACTCAAAGTGCACAATGTTTTGTTAATCGTTTTGTGTCACACACATTAGGTGTACTACACAAGAAAAACTGCCCGATCATAGTGATGTGATGGATAACACACAAATTTGGACTTAAGTACACATGTAAAGGGTTGAAAATTAGCAGTAACTTCCTAGTCTGGGACTTGTAACTTTTACATTGGGCTAGCTGTGTCACACTATTGGTAGCCCGTTTTGCTAGTTAAAGCTGGTCATTCTTATCTTAAAGAAATAGCAAGAGTAATGTAGTTACTAACTTTTGCTCCTTTCCATTTCATAGAAATAAAATAGCACTACATCAATCTGATCTTGTTAGTTGTTATGGGCTATGAGCAACTTAAATTTAGATAATACATGTAGGAAGATGTAGATTTATATATAATGGTCATGTTGCAAAATAACACATAACTTGTATATATATATAAGATATATATTTATACATTTTAATATATATAAAATATTAAAATGTATACATTAAATATGTAAGAAAAAAAAAGAAAAACTCTGACTTCTTCACTTTTCAACTTGATCTTTTTAAATTACTGAAAGGCAGTGACTCCCCATACAAACTATTTCTACAACTATGCTCTGATTTATATGTACATGTACAAACCAATAAATGACAAACTTGTAACAGTAATACAAATCCAAAAAAAAAACCCAAAAAAAAATTCTGGCAAAGCTCAGCTGTGACTGTTGTTCAAAATTAAAAACTAGAACTGTCCTAAAAGGTTCATTCATATACAGGTTGGGTATAGGTTCAAATCGGGGTATATACCCCAATAGAGGTAAAATACCCTGATCAGGATATCAAAATTCTTAACAAAAGTATGATTACTGCTAAATTTCAAAGATGTTATTACAGGTCGCATCATATCACTAAAAGTGGAAGAACTTTTATACAAAAACTTCTGCTCTAATCTTTACCAGATCTGAGAAACAGAATGTAATACCACAAGAGATATTTGACATTCATTTTCTCAGATCTAGTAAGGATTAGAACAGGAGGCCTTATATAAAAGTTTTTCACTTTTAGTGATGTGATGCGACCTGTAATTACTTATTTGAAATTTTGAAGTAATATTACTTTTGATAAGAAGTTTGATACCCCGATGATGGTATCATACCTCAATCGGGGTATATACCCCTATTTGAACCTATACCCAACCTGCTTGCTTACCCACTACTTGAGGCTACTAATATTCTACTAGTATTGTGAATTTCCAGTATGAACCATTTCTGTTACTGATTTCACATCCTACACGATACTAGTTTTTCAGTATTGTACCGGTGAATCGAAACACCGAAACGGCACCATAAACACAGAAACGGCAGGGTAAACACCGAAACGGCACTTAATATTGATCAAAGAAACAAAAGACAACTTTTTAATGATAGATATATATACTATACATTCAATGACGAAGTTATATTATGATTTGATGCATATTGACATAGTTATTGCACTTTCTTTTCCATGCTATTTCAGGCTGTGAAAATGGCCGTCTTCATGTCATACAGAGTTTTTAGCCAGTATATATTCATTATTCTTATTATTACAAGAAACAAAGAAAAAAAGTGTGTAAAAATAGCTTATCTTTATTTATTTGTCACCAATGGTAGCAATATGCATGTACAACGGTGTGATACTTATGATGGCTGCAGTCATAGTTAGGAAGACTGATGTATGCATCCTTGCGACAAGTAGGCAGATGACTGTGATCAAATGATACGAAACTAATTCTGAATACTCAACAATGATAAATATGCCAGAATACTGAACTTGCTGTAATCCAGAGTTGTCCGAATGACTTTAAGCAGTTTATTGTATATCAATCAGAGTAAATTCGGAATACCAAACTTTTTATTTCGAAGTCAAAATTAAAAAAAAAAAATTCAGCATTTCCAATGTTGTTTAGCATATATATTATGGAAATGGGCAAATTTGTCATTATAATGAGTATATAAGTGCCGTTTCGGTGTTTACCCTGCCGTTTCGGTGTTTCGTTTCACCCGTACTGGTGCTATAGCAGTTTCCGGACGTTTTGGGGGTTTTTTGGTCGATAACTATTTTTTTACGTTACGAAAATATTTGATATTTGGCAAAAATAATGATTGACTATAAAGATAATTAAAAATGTAAAAAAAAAATCAACATTTAGGTGTCTTTTTGTCCAAATGAGCCCCTTTTCCACACGAGGTTTCGATATCACTTTTCTTTGTTTACTGTAGCAGTCTACGGTCGTGACTGTTAATGCAGTATTGGGGCTCAGTATGGGATGTTAACATCATCGTTAAATAGACATACATTAATAAAGGATAAATAGTAAATCAACAGTCCCTGGAATTTTAATAAATGTTATACAGACTTGCCAGATAATTAGATTTGCTTTCCCGGTAGGCTGACATCACTTCCCCAACGCCAGAAATACAACAACACAATACAGGCACAGAAAGTAAGGTGGAAATTATATTTATTTCTTCAATACTGAGCTAAACTTTTGCATACGATTATGAATATGAACAATTTTGGTGATATGGTGACTAATAGGCAAAAATAGTTGTTGGAAGTATCTCAAATAACGAGACGACCAGAAACTACTTCAGGCCGGAAACTGCTACAGTACCAGTATTGTACCAGTAAGTAAAATAATGTTAACTTTTTTTCCTTCCAGTACTAGTTACGACTGCAACGAAGAGACGGGACAAAATAGCTCTTCCGTTGCAGTCGTAAACTATTTCTGTACATGCATCTATACAAGTATTGCGACTGCCAAGTGTACATAATCCGACAAATGTAAAGAGTTATCTTGATAAAGATACGAGAAAAATGTAAAGTGCAAAGCAAGAAGTACACATGTACAGCATAGTACGGTAGAACAGAAGATCTAAAGAAGTGACCTTGACTTACCCATTTCTGAAATGGCTGAAATATTTGTTATGTTTTACAATTGTACTTCTTCTAAAAGAAAAATCTTCAAGCTTCAATGGTACAGGCTGTTGTGCTTGTTTAGCCTTCACGAGAGGCTGTGCTATATTCTCAGGATCCCACAAAGGACCAGTTAACCCCATCTTGCTATGTAAATGTCGACAAGCTCTTTTGTGACTATGATTTTTGTCAAATAGACAACTCGAACATGAGGAAAAGATCGTTTCGTTATTTTCCCGTTCTATTTAGGTAATTTCGACCTTATTAATCAATCGTTTTATCCCGAGATTTTTTTTTTCAATCGAATTACACCTGTACATTTATGTTCATCCTTGAGTATCATACAATGACATTGCATATTCTGTTCTCTGTCATAAGTCATGTAAAGCGTTAAATCATTTTGAAACAGGTATTTTCAACATTTAATACGATGTATAAATTTATCTATATATAACTGCTTATAAATACTGACACGTGATACAACAGTAATAATACAATACACATATAATTTTTCGAAAGCTATGATTTAAAAAAAATACATGCACCAATTGCATGTACCGGTACCAATAAACAGTTATGCAAGGCATGAGCAAGGTGCCCTCAATATGGTTTTTAAAAAGTCGTAAATGTTTAATGATACCTGTGAAATCTCTCATTAAGTCACCTAGTGGTTTAAAGTAAGGACTGAATAATTTATAAGGAAGACCAAGGGCTCAAACTATACCGTATCTTAACAACGTTCGAAATTATGAAGCCTGCTTGTCCCCGTTACACAATTGTTGTGATTCGCCCCTTACATAAACACTTGACAAAAGTAAAAGCCGGCCTCGGAATAAACACTTCGAGTCTCGCAAGTATTCATTTCTTTCTTCCTTTCTTTCTTTCTTCCTTTCTTTTTTCTTTCTTTCTTCTCTCTCTTCCTTTCTTTTTCTCTGTATTAATTCATACATTTATTCATTCATTTTTATTTATCCATTTATTCATTTCTTTATCTTTATGAAAATATGCTCATGTAGGTACATGTAAGTTTAAAAAACACAAATAAAACTAACTGGAGCGCGGACTTTTCCCTTTAAGTTCTTGATTAGAGTTACCTCTCTCGTCATTATCTCGGGGGAGAAGCTGGAGTTTTTGTAGCATTAATTGATACTAATTTTATTGAATTATTTTAAGAAAGTTGTCTATATGTACATTTCTATCGAAAACATCTTACTATGTTCAATAGTAAGAACATTGAATGAGAATTGTGCGGTTGAGGTAAATGAGAATCATGCTCCGTTAAAATAGTTAAGCAGAACAGAAATATGAAGACTTGTTTCAAAGCTATTAGAGTTATCTTTCTTTGGTTGTAGAGCCATTTCCTAATCATAAGTTACATGTAAAATTGTTGGATCGCGCCCTTGTGCTTTGTATTTTTATCAAACGTTGCGTAAGGAGGGTGGGATTAGAGCAAATGCGGTTAGAACAATCATATTTTACTAACGAAAAAAACGAACGAACTAACGAACGGAAAAAGAAGGAAAGGGAAAAGAAAGTGTAATGGTGAAACAAAACAGATACGAAATAAACAGATAAACGCACACATAAATCAATAAATAAACAAATAAAATATAAATATTGGTGTTTAAAATAGTAAAGATATACATTAAACTCAAAGACTTAGATGTACCAGATATATAAGTTATCAAATAGATATCTTGTATAGCTTTCATTCACACTAAGATTTGCATGTCAGTGACATAACGATGCAAATAAAAAACGATAATGTATTTATAAGATGTATCTGTTGAAAGGGATCACATGCCTTCAGTACACTTAGAGATATACTGTAAAAACGTCACAATAAACAGAATTACCTAGGTACGTTCACGTTTAGACTGTCTTGGTTGATTTCGTTGCAGCATTTCCTTTCTCTCACTACAATTTTCGACGTTTAGTCTGCTAATGTCAGAAGTTTTAGCTCTATTCTAATCGAAGATCTGTAGAACTCTGTTGTGATACCATATACTCCGCCATCCGCCCAGTTACTGGTTTGTTGTGTGATATTTTAAATTCATGGACCATCTGACACACATAGTTCACTAGCTATAGACTATATTTGTCGGGCATGATAATAAGGAGACCCAAAGGTCCCGAGTTCGATTCCCACTACGAACAACGGTGTCCTGCCTTTCAGACGCATGTTTATGATGTCATAAATCGAACAACTGAAATTCATCTGAATGTCACGTTCTTTTGGGAGCCGTGGAAGGGCGAAAATCAGTCAGTTTAATAGTAAAGTACTTAGGCTTTTATATTAACCTTCAAAATGTTAACGAATAGCTCGTATGAACAAAATCGTTGATGTATGTATGTATGTATGTATGGAAGAGCGAAAATCAGTCACTTTAATAGTAAAGTACTCAGGCTTTCAAATTAGCATTCAAAATGTTAACGAATAGCTCGTATGAACAAAATCCTGTCTGTCTGTATGTATGTATGTGTGTATGTATGTATGTATGTATGTATGTATGTGTTACACTAAGGTTTAAAACATTTATTATTTTTAAACATTTTTATATAACAAGTTATAATAAATTTTAAACATAATATATGTTTTAAACTATAATATATGTACATTTAAATGTAAATGTTCTGATAGCAACATAGATCTATATTATATATGTCTTTTTATAACTTTTGATACTGATGATCAAAAGTTATAAAAAGACATACATGTATATACTATATAACTTATGTATATGCTACATATGTAACATTACCACTGTTCATATATCACTCCTTGGTTACAGTATATTGGAATCTACGATCGTAACATCTATCTAGACAAGTTGGTTACATTATTTCTACAGGTGTATTACAGCCATCATTTTTTTATTGTCAGTTATCTTTCCCTCCGGTATTCTTCATTTTGTTATAATTTATTGATATCTTACAGTGGCGGATTTAGAGAGGGGGTCGAGGGATCCCCCCGTTTTTCGCCACATATTTACAAGTAAAAATCCAGATTTTGCACCAAAAATGGCTGAGTAGTTTGGCTAATACGTATGTCCCCCCCCCTTTTTCGGAAATCCTGGATCCGCCACCGTCTTATGAGATATGCAGCGGTGATATCGGGTGTATAAACATGTATCAGACGAGGCAAAAACTGTTCCTACACATTCTTTTCTATTCTATTCTGTTCTAATATGTTCTATTCTGTTCGATGCTATTCTATTTTGTTCTAATACGTTATATTTTATTCTGTATATTGGCTTTGGTGCACATGCAGTATAATATACACTAGCTAACGACATTGGTGTTGTATTTAACAAACTCATTTGATCAGTTATGGAAAATGTTAATTTGATACTCTAAGAGGGCAGTTGTATTAGTGCTACACCAAGGTTTTCAGAAAATCATTCACAAAAGACTAAAATGTTTGCGTTTGAACTCACTGGGACCAAAATATGGAGAGCAATCAGTAGAATAAGTATAGGTTATTGACTGAATACTACGAAATATGACCGCCCGAGGTCTTTGAGCGTTAAAGCGACCCGAGCTTGCGAGATTGTTCTGTGAACATACATACAAGACTTCCAACAGAGCTACTATTGCTGTTTAAAAGGAAAGTACTTCTAGAAGGAAGTGGCACGGAATTCA
Organism: Pteria penguin; assembly: GCA_035048485.1. Taxonomy (NCBI): domain Eukaryota; kingdom Metazoa; phylum Mollusca; class Bivalvia; order Pterioida; family Pteriidae; genus Pteria; species Pteria penguin. The sequence continues at coordinate 60,711,346 of CM068581.1, read as the reverse complement.
TTTGTTAAACTTAAACACCAAATGATTTCTGAGTAAACATTCTAAGGTTCCAGAATGAAAAATAAACATTTTTCTTCTGAAATCCAAAGACGAATTTTAGTGACGTGGAGGAGTCAGCATCTATAATTGTTTAATTTTAACGTTTGTTGAGTAGAAGCTTGAAGAATCCATTTCTGCAGATACATTGATACTGCAATATCACGCGATATAGCCGTCATCGGTGCCACTTCCTCCTGGTTGCTGACGTTGCTAGCTACATGTATATAGGTATAATAATGTAAACGAGTCAACGGAGGTAATTCTAATATATAGTCGTAGGATTTCAATGTATAGTCGTACGATAGCAGGCCAAATAGGAAGACGTGTATTATGTAAATGTAAATATTATATTGTGTATTATGTAAATGTAAATATTATATTGTGTATTATGTAAATGTAAATATTATATTTTGTTAACATGTGAATATATTGTTTACGTTTTACTTACGTTACAGAAACTTGAGAAATTGGTAAATTTATCTTTTATTATCTAATTAAATTCATATTCCAGCGTGAAAGGAAACACATTTTCCTTCATTACACGGGAATGTTCTGTTCTCATTAATTAGAAAGATTTCACATCCTTGCTCACGTTACAATACATTTTCTAATGAAATGAAATAAACTAATAAGCTTTCGTTTTATTTTCTAGACAAGAAATGGCTTAAAACACGTTCCATTCTCTTTTGTTATTACAAAAGATTCTGAAATGCCAGACGACCACAGACAAGAAAAGTCGATAAAAGGGGGTAATATTGGGACCCTGTAAAGGTTTATGATAGTCATAGGTGCCGAATTGGGGGGGGGGGTTATTTATTTATTTTTTTGTTTTTTTTTATAAATGTATTATTTTTCTTTTATTTGGTTTTTTTTTATTTTGTTCAATATTTTGTTTAGTTTTATGCTGAATGGAATTTTTATAAGACTTTTTGAGACAAATGATTGCTTCCTAAGAGCACTAATGTATAAATGAATTTTTCGTTTATCTCGCCGCCTGAATTTTCAAAGACGTTGAAAACGAAAAGCTAAATTGTTTTCCATGATGTGTGAGGTGAGAAATTTATAAAGCATTTATAATGAGGTGTTTTGAAATACCAAGTCGCAAATTTGTTAAATTGGACGCAAAGGACTGGAAGTGGGAGAAATCTGCACACTCTGCAAAAGGATGTCTAGCTTTGTGGATCCGAAGTCTTGTTGTAAACTTTCTCAATTTTGTCTGTTGGATGCCACCTCAATCTGAAAATTGCTTCCTACGGGCTTGATTATTTATACATGTACATGTATTCTAATTACCATTTTTAAAGTAAATAATATACACATGTGCATTATACAGAATGCCAAATATCATTCTTTTACACCAGTTTATGATTATACTTTCATGAAATTAATTAACATCATGTAAGCACCAAGGATCGAGATACCCTGGAGTGAAAAGAATTCCACACGAAATGACTCATTTGACACAATCATGTTCGAATCACATAAATCTCTTACATTACTGATATCATATTGTCCAGAAGGGTTATTCACTGGGGAGCATGCACGCGCACCGTATGCCAGGTGATTCACTGGTATTGGAAACGTGTCACTGGAAAGTCAATGTATGAAATGCTATTAGATGGAAACACCCGTTAACGAGAGAAAGAGAGAGATAACAAAATTATTTGGGATAAGTAGTGTATAGTAACTAAAATACCATAAATAAAATTGCATATTATTCAAATTTTACGTTCAAAACATTGTTTCGGTCAATGAAGTCACTATCTTATCTGCTAATCAATAATCATTTATTTGCTTGATTTTTCCCTTTTGTTTCATGTTTCTTAATTTTCTTCTTAATATTCATTATGGACATGTATTGTAATTTTTTTATTCAGTAAAATGCATTAATTTACCCAGTCCGGACTTTGAGTTGAACTTCAACAGAGACTGCATTCCGCAAATTTGACTGAAATTTTTCTCAAGGTATCCCCCGTTTCGGTCACAGTTGTAGAAACACGGTCCACTGCCCTATAAGCGAAAATATTTAAATGTGCTATAAATGATCAAATAAACCGACCAAAATTATTATGCTTGTGTTTATTTTATTACCAGAGAGCTAATAAAATTCAATCAAAGAATAGAAGCACACCTATATACATAACTGAAACGCTAGCTTATAATTAGATCAGTTAAGCAAGGAATCATCAGATCATCTGAAAATATCAGGCATAAGCATCTTCTATCTATAAGAGACGTCCGCTATTTATAGCTCACATCCATGTTTCGGTACATCATAATGGGGAAAACATTCTAGTCTATAAATACAACAAAGTATATTCAATGCCTCTTGGATTTGTAATATTATTGATATTACAAATGTTAATATATATATATAAGAAACATAGTCATAATAGGTATAATGTTGTGCTAATAGATGAAATTGTTGTTTATTTTTTACGCAACATTCCAAATTTCGTAGGTATTAAAGTAACCACTTTCTATATTTGTTTTATTTCTTTCTATTTTTACTATTATACTTTGAAGAATATAATTTGAAAATTAGAAAGATAATGTATATTAAAAAGAAGAAACCTTCAAAGACTATAAATTCATTATGTTTTCACACATTTTGTGTGACCCATTTGATGTCTGATGAAAGTGAATAATCCATGCCGTCAAGCTTTATCTAGTTTGACTAGGTACGTTACCCGCATTGCTCTTCAATGTTTTGTTTCCAGCAATATTCAATTAATAAAATATGAGTCATTTTATGGGAAGACAACCAGCCTTTGTCATTAGAATGAACGATTGATAATGTAACAACGCTGATCATATGGTCATTGATGACATGAATCATCCTACATCCGCTGACTAAAAGTGGAACAAGGATTGTGTCTGAGTATCCCAGTACACGGCGCGGAACTAGGACTACTAGTATGTATGTCGCATGCAATCAGAACACCATGGTTTGTTTGCTTGTTTTTTGTTTGTTTGTTTGTTTGTTTTTTTTGGGGGGGGGGTTGTTGTTGTTTGTATGATTTTTTTTGTTTTTGGGGGATTTTCTTTCTTTCTTTCTTTCTTTTTTAGTCTAAACTGTATTTATTGATAAATATACACATATAACGTTTATACAATAGTACATAAAGTTTCAGGGATCTGAAAACAAGTCGAGGCTCAAATTAATTCATTTCCCAACATGAAGTTACTGATGGACAATAGACGAAATATACATAATACTGATGAAGCAATATATCATGTAGGAATGTACATGTACGTATATTAAAGCTTGTAATACGCTTTGCATGTCATACACATACATATCTGCATGTACTCATATTCATACATACATACGCATATATACACACGTACATACTTACATACATGCATACATACACGCATATATGATATTTGTTCATTTGCGTGCGTTGATACAGTATATATTAAAGTATAATTATATAATTAAATATTCACATTCATATTCGATTAATTTATATATATATATATATATATATATATATATATATATATATATATATATATATATATATATATATATATATATATATATATATATATATGTGTGTGTGTGTGTGTGTGTGTATGTGTGTGTGTGTGTGTGTGTGTGTGTGTGTGTAGGTGTGTGTGTATACATACATACACATATACACATACATATACATACACATACATATACATATATGCATACACACATACACATATACATATACATTGTAGTTATCTAGGTTAAGCCGGCGTGGCCTAGTGGTTCAAGTCCCGCTCTGGTCATGCCGGTGTCATGTCTTTCGGATGAGACAGTAAAACCGAGGCCCCGTGTCGTGGTATGCACGGCACGTTAAAGATCCCTCACTGCTTCGGGTGGGTCTGTTGCAAAGGTCAAAATTTGTATGCCCCACATCAGGCAGATGCCGTCACCATGTACGTGAAATATTCGTGGTGTGACGTAAAACAAAAATCAATCAATCAATCATTCAATAGTTATCTAGGTTGGGGTCGGGCTGGGGAGTTGAGATACAGTAAAACGTTCATCGAGGTTCGATATTTTGGAGACTGTAATAGTACTCTAAGACATGGAATGAAAAAAAAACCAAGCTAAAACGTGTGAACCAAGTATATAGAAGTCGTTTAAGGGCACGTGCCGTACCAGACATAGCCAAAAACACCGCGTCCTACTGTTTCATGTCTTTCTCTTCTTGTCTATCTATAATGTTTTCAAAAATTATGTTACAGACATTATAATACAATAGAAAATACATAAAACAATAATCATACAACAAACATTAATGATATAAAAAAGAGATATTATTTGCAATAATTTACAGTTCAACGCCATACCATGTCAAAATCGAGGCATAGCACCGACTTTACAAATCAAATAAGATTATGAAAAACGTGTTCGGTGGAGTTAAAGGAACACACGCCACTCACGATCCAACATCCCCAGCTCCACTATCAAACAATCACTACTATATATGTCAAATCACGGACTCGTACATCACGAAAAGTTACGTCAAGGGGCACATAATGGTATCCATGTCATATCGAAGTAAATTATCGGCAACCGGCGGCAGTTTGTGGACATGGGGTATGCACATGTTGAAGAGTTTTGTTAAATATCGATCAACAATTATAGAAATAGACATAAAAGCTACAACGACTTAACGTCCAGTCACTGACCTTTTAATGATCTCCCTATGCACTGATCAGATCGTTTTTGTGGCTGCGTGGCACTAACCGGTCAATAAGATGCAATTCCGCTTAATTGCATATGCCTTGTCAGAGGAATGTAATACATGTATCTTAAAGATGCATTTGTACAGTAGTGTCTTTTTCTAACTTTAGATTTTTGTTATTTAAAGTGAGCAAGTGCTCACTTTAAATAACAAAAATTTAAAGTTAGAAAAAGACAGTAGCAATATACCTTACTTTGTATCACCTACACGGCAACATAGTCAGATTAATTTGCATATAGCCTTCCAGCTGATCAAAACAAAACAAATGACCTGGATTTAATAACGGGATCAAACGTACACATGTATGCCTACAAAACACCTGATCATACTGAGCGGTGTAATATAGTATGGGAAATTATTCTTCAGGCTTAAACAAAAAATCAATCATAAACTCAGCCAATTAATCAAATAGGACATCTAGACATATTCCAAACAAAAATTTACTCGTTAATTTGATAATATTGTCTAGAACTGTAAACACCTACACATGAAGGGAGACTATCTTGTAAATAGAGCACATTGGAACATGCGCTCATACTACATCATATCAGAAAGGAATTCAGTCTCACAACGCTCTGGTGATCCAGACAAATGACTGTATGAGGGATTAATCTCGGGATTTGTCCTCAATTTATATGTAAAATGTGATATTTCATTTTGTTTTTTTCAATGCCTAATCACTCCATGCCTGAAGTGAGAAAATGAAGCGCGTTATCTATGCATGTTTTAAGGGAATCCAACTGCTTATATTAAAATATTAACCTTAATATCCGTAAAATATCAGTGCAAACCTACAAAAAAAAATACCCCATATAATATCGGAGTGTTTCAGACTCCTCCTCATAAAATAACAGGACTCTGACGATACTTTTCACTTCACGACTTTGACACCCATTATCAAACTTGACTTGTATTGGGAATGGTTCCGAATGTCTCTCCTATTCAGACTACTGCACGTGTATACATTGTACAAGCATCTAGAAGGGGTGTGCAGCACATGCTCGTGACTAGAAAAAACTAGAAGAGGTTGTATTCATAGCTATCTTGAAGTCATAAGGAGACAAAACCAAACCTACACGACAACAAACCAGAATCACGTGACATCGATTGTTAGAACGAGGCAAGACTAAGACGGTGATATGGTAAGAGGAAACACAGATCTTTAAATGATGATAAGGCCTG